>JAJAGP010002968.1:0-90278 GCA_025084515.1 Ancistrus triradiatus
GTCTGCTGAAAAACTGGGTTTAACAGGTGCAAAGAAACAATAACCTTGAAGGACCATCAGTAGAATTGAAGACCTCAAAAAACAAGGCTATTTCAAGAAGAACAATAACCAGAAGGTTGACTAATGCAGGTTTGTATCAGACGAATCACGATTTGTGTTGCATAGCGATGGTCCAGAGAGGGGTCTTCAAAAATCTGGTGAGAAATACAACAGGAAATACATCTCCCCTTCCATTAAGCATAGAGGCAGAGGTGCTGGTACTGGTGAGCTGCTTCACTGTGGTAAGTCAATGAATGCTTTGGAGTAGAGGAAAACACCGCACCAGGGTTTGCTTCCTGCAACAGAAAAGTTGTTTTCTAAAGAGGAACAATCACGTTTCCACAAGACAATGCTCCTGCTCACACTGCAAAGATCGTCATGAAGTGCCTAGATTCGAACCCTATAGAGAATATTTAATGTCACATTAAACACAAACTAACTGGGAAATGTGTTTTTTTTTGTTTTTACCTACTCATCAACTGTTGAAGCCATTACCATAGGAACAACACTGACTCTTTCCGCAAGTTTACCCTCAAAACTTCAACATTTAAGGAAATCAAAGGGAAAGTCCATCCCATACTACTTTAACTACAGTACTATGCAGAAGTCTTAGGCCATCATTAGATTAGATATACCATATTTCAGCAATGCTATAATGACCATATATAATTATTTCTCAGTCTCTTTGAATGCAACCAGAAAATACATAAAATGGGTATGGCGTATTAAAAAACTGAAAAAAAAAAAAAGAATAAATAAAAATTCAGAATAAACTGCTTCTATAGGCTACAGTAGTAAGCATTTAGTGTGACCTCCCCTTACACTTAGCAGCATCTGGCAGCTTAGACTGGATGCCAAGTTGACCCTTTTACATTCAGAAGAAACTTGATCAGGAATGGTGTTTTTGGAAGGGTAGCAGCCAAGGGTGAAAAGGCTAAGATATGCTAAAGCTTACAAAGATTGGACTGAAGATCAGTGGTGAAGAGCAATATCCAGCGACGAATCCGACGGTCGCCAATATATTATATATGGTCATTATAACTTACTATTGCTAAAACAACAAATCTAACGGTGGCCTAATACTTCTGAACATTACTGTATTCCTTTACTTGTTGGTAACTTTCAAACTGATTATTTGCTGCTGAGACCATGACAAGCTTAATATTTTGCAGCTGCCCAGGAATCAGTGGATTGCATCGGTAATGTCAAATCCAATCAGACAAATCTAGCAGTTCAGTATCTCCCCTCACTTGTAATGACTGAATAATGAGAAGCTTTACACCTACTCTTGGAAACACTTAATAATCCCTAACTGTGGCAGTGGTTCAAACTCTTCTAAGAACTTGTTCCAATTAACCTAGAAGATTAGGAACACCTAATACTGCTTTTATCCAATGCCAGAATGCTATGCTCCCAGCTACACAATGCCTTTCGTTCATCCGATTGAGAAGAAACTGGGCTTCTTTTAGATTTGGCTAGGAGTGGGGACGCTGCAAGGGTCTCCATATCAGATCAGACATCCTTATACAGCATGAGAAAACAGGCAGTTGTGTACATCCGATGTGACCTCAAATCAATAACATGATTAATTGAGCATTTTATGATTATTTTGTTTTTTGCTCTTTTAGTTCACGGCAAGGTTTGTACTGTAAATATGATCAGCTATTAAAGCTGGGACCTTTTTTTCTAATGAATGAGTGAATGCCACGTAAAAACCAGATGGGACGAAGTCACGTGACTACACACAGGGTAGTTTCACTTTTTAAGGAGACAGTACATGAACCACAATCAGGAAAGGACTAAAAGACTTTTAAAGCAAAATATTAACAGAATTTTAAAAAGCATTAACACAATTTTTAAAACAAAAATAAAACCAAAATAACCAACATGGGCACGATTATGTCGGTTAGAGGTTCTGAATGTCAGTTTCAATTAATGTTCTATTAACTGCTAACATCAAAGTTCTAGCCAGTAGTTTGTGACAGGCCCTGAGTATAAAACGAGGTACAGCATAACCTCGTTATCTCACCGCACGTTAACTCGCCAACCTCATCTCTGGCCACCTGTGATAGCAGGACGGATTCCCTTCCATCCATTTTACCTCGCAAAGCTTAGAATGTGATAAATGTATTGTTAGCAATGAAATTCTACCCCGCTAAGTCACCATATTTCAGACCGTTGGCAGGTTTGCACTTCAATTCTTCTTTAAACTTGCAATGCCAGATGACATACAGTGGTGCTTGAAAGGTTTGTGAACCCTAGAAGTTCTAATATTTCCTTTCTGCATAAAATATGACCTAAAACATTCAGATTTTCACACAAGTCCTAAAAGATAAAGAGAAACCAGTTGAGTTAAACAAATGAGACAAAAATATTATACTTGGTCATTTATTTATTGAGGAAAATGATCCAAATATTACAGATTAATGAGTGGCAAAAAAGTTTTGTGGCCCTCTAGGATTAGCAGTTAATTTGAAGGTGAAATTGAAATTAGAGTCAGGTGTTTTCAATCAATGGATGACAATCAGGTGTGAGTGGGCACCCTGTTTTTATTTAAAGAACAGAGATCTATCAAAGTCTGCTCTTCACAACACGTGTTGTGGAAGTGTATCATGGCACGGACAAAGGAGATTTCTGAGGACCTCAGAAAAAGAGTTGCTGATGCTCATCAGGCTGGAAAAGGTTACAACACCATCTCTAAAGAGTCTGGACTCCACCAATCCACAGTCAGACAGATTGTGTACAAATGGAGGAAATTCAAGACCATTGTTACCCTCCCCAGGAGTGGTCGACCAACAAAGATCACTCCAAGAGCAAGGCATGTAATAGTTGGTGAGGTCACAAAGGACCCCAGGGTAACTTCTAAGCAACTGAAACTGAACTCTCTCATCTTTCTAAGAAGGAGATCTTGCACAATCTGTGACTGACTAAATACTTTTTTGCCCCAATGTAACTGCCAGCGGCGTTACCAAGATGGCGGCGGAGTGAACAGACTTAATGATTTTGCTGTTATACTGGACTTCATACGCTTTGCATCACAGACACAATCGCCACTCATGGACTATTTTGTGTAAATGAATAGACACTGTACATGTTTATGTACATTGTAAATGTTATTGCATGATCAGTAGTGATACTCAGTAAAACGCATTCTCAGCATTAGGTATGAATGTCACTTTGTCTATTTTGTGTAATTTAAGTCGCCAAACTCGCCTCTCGCTAAAAATAACCATGAAACAGACGTGGGTGAGATTACGACTTTAGAATGCATACAAAAAATTGTTTTTGCCCGAGTTTTGGTGTGGAAAAACATCTAGCATGCACAGACCTCAACCCCATGTAACGACTTTTTTGGATGAAGTGTTACATCAACTGTATGTTGGACCTCATCACCAAAAGAAATTAAAGTAAATCATAAAAAGGGTGACCACCAGTATATTATTGGCCATGGTTTTAGAATGAGATGTTCAGTGATAGCATATGGATGTGATGTTTGTGTCCAAACGCTATCAGCCAGTGAAACCAGTTACGAGGGTACAAGTCTGGATCCTGAAGAACTGAGTTCTAATGGTGGAAACAAGTGCTATTCCATTTTACCGTGCTATATTATTCATTAGTATGTGGTATGGCAGGATATTTTAGACATAACCAACAACTGAGGAAGGCTTGCAGAGAAATTCAGTATATAAAACAAAATATCCACGAGAGCTCGCGCACACACAAATCCTCAGGATTCATGCAGAGATTTGACGAGCTCCTGTTGCCACGGCGACAGCCGAGCGCGATTGGCCCACGCGCAGAACAGCGTTCGCAGAAACTTCAAGTCGTTATTTTTATGGGCTCCATGGGGAAATGTGGGCCTTACATTAGTGAATCTTTTGCAATTTTCTCAAGGTCATTTAAAAAAACAAACCAAAAAAAACCACACCATTAGATTCGTCTCCCATAAGACGTGTCGTGATGTGATGTGGTTTCATGTTTTGCCTCAGTCTGCTCATTAACATACACCGATTCAGAACGAAGGTCAAATTGTTTTAGACTGACCCTCTTAGAAAAAAAGTGTTTTGATAAGCTATTGGACCCATTTTAAATAACTTCTTCCCTTGTGAATTTTCAACCACAAATAAAATTTTCTTCTGTTTGTCACCAGATTGGAAAACTTGGTCAGAGTTGCCCCATGCACCCTTAATGGCTGCCATCATAGAACATCTGCGCACACAATTTGGGGCCACATTTCTTTTCATCATTGGTTTCCTAAGGAAAAAACCATCACGGGTTGGTCTGGTGATGTGGGTGTGCAATCGGAAACTCATCTAATCCATATGATCACAATCCCATGCCTGCCTTTACAATCATGAGATATTTACCTCACACAAAAAATGTAGCTTTACATAATGCTCCGGAAGGTCTGAGAGGAATACAGCCGACAGGAAAAAGCACACAAGTGACTCTGTGAACACGTACAATGAGAAAACCTGAATAGCCGTGCATTCATCCTGACTTTTTGCTGAGGGGCAAGTCGAAGCTCAGCCTGTATCATGTGAGCAGCACGCTGCCGAATGTGCTGTGGCGTGACTTTGCCTTTGAGCCACTATTCAAATGACTTTCCCTGTGACTAACTGCTGGTGCAAAGAAAATTGGTCAAATAGCTTAAATGTATATGCAGGTGGACAGAAGACTAGTTAACAATAAACAGCTGTGCTTATTTGTCCAACTTTCAGACCTCAGGAACAGTTGCTTACAGAGATTCCATGGCAGTGCCACATCTCCCTCCAGTGGAGAACAGACGTCAGGTTTCCAACAAACATAGAAATCCTGAGTTATTGTTCAAATTTGTATAATTGTTTCCAAAAGTGTTTTCCATTACTGCCAAGTTAGAATACCATATCTGTAACTTCTTAGTTTTACAACCACAAATCAAAACAAAGTTGTTAAAGGCCTGCAACACATTCCAAAACAGTACGGGGTCATGTCAGGACTGCAACCAGGTCAGTACCTGTACCCTCTTTTTCCACAGCCCATACATTTGTAATGGGTGCAGTATGTGGTTTTGGATTGTCTTGATGAAAAATGCATGGACATTCCTGGAAAACGTGTCGTCTTGAAGATAGCATTAGTTGCTTCCCTGCTGATAACAGTCTGGATGGTCCTTTTCGTCTTTGGTCTGGAGCACATTGCATCCACTTCTTCCAAAACACATCTAGAATACTGATTGGTCTGATCATAATACACGCTTCCACTGTATGATGGTCCATCCCAGACACCTCAGAGCCCAGAGAAGTCGATGACACTTCTGGATATGGTTAACAAAAGGCTTGTTTTTGCACTCAGAGGCAGTTGTGAATGTTGTTAAATCAGCTACTGCTGAATGACCTTTCCTGATGGAGTGCTGTCTGAGGTATCTCACCTCACAGCTCTTCAGTTTAGGCTTGCGGCCCTTTACACACTGACATTCTTCCAGATTCCTTGTATTGTTTAATGATATTATGCACTGAAGAAGTGGAAGAAATAAACAAATTCCGTCCCATCTTTGAGGAACATTGTTTTTGAACATTTCAATCTTTTTCTCACACATTTGTAATCAAATTGGAGATGCTCTGCCCAGCTTTGCTCCTCAGCCTTTTGTACCAAATTATGGTTACAATCACCTGCTGATGTCACCTGTTTGAAATCACATCATCATTTCTCACTACACCTAAATTGCCAACTTTTTGGAACGTGTTGCAGGCCTGAAAAGCAGGAATGGATATTTATTAACAAAAGAAGCTAAGCTGACCAGACAAAATATGAAACATCTAGGGTTCATACTGCCTGCAGCGAAAGTCAAAGTCAATGGAAGAATGTTTTTTTAATGTTATGATCACCGAGTAATATCCACTCAAAGCCGTTCAAATAGTATTTTAAAATGGTTTATTATATTTGGTTTAGAGTGCCACCGTTCAGAAGGGAATTAAGTGCATTGGAAGATTGATTTTTAATATAAATTCACTTTTTTACAATTCACTTACAACTTATTTAATTAGAAACAGACATTCTTTGTACATTAGATACAAAGTACACAGTATTCCTTTGACCATATCTACATCATTTCACACTGCCAATGAGGGTAGGGATTACGTCTTTAATTATGTGGTCCATTATATTGACCTACTTCTTAGGAAAAAGGTGTGATGGCTCAATCAATTCAGATTTTGAACAATGGCAAAACATAAAATAAGTTACCTTCATCCTGAATGTTTGCAGCAAAGAATTCACCCAAGAAGCTCACAAGCATGAAAAAAGGAAAAGTTACACTACAAAAGAGAACCCTGACGTAGGCTGATAATGACCTTGCTTCAAAATGGCGTTTCTTACAACTACGCTCATGGACTGGGGTTGATTCAGTAGAAGTTTGCTTACATTCACACTGCAGGCATTTGTGATCATTTGTGGCCAATATCAATTAATAGCTGCATTGCATTTAAAATGAGTAATAACGATTGTTTTTTCCATGTTTGAATCATACTACTAACTGGTCAGATTCACAGGGGACTCGAGCACCTATCGTTGAAGAAAACAGGGCACAGATGTGGGCGTGACTGGGTAGGGGTCGCTGTTGCACTGCTGGAGGATGATCCCCCGACCAGCCTCCTCTCACTCAGACATAGCCATTTGTGTCTGCATGTGATGACTGGACTGGCCAGAACTGAACCCAGGTCCCTCAATCACTGAGCCACCCGAGCTATTTGAATTATATACAATCCACAAACTGTAACTGCAGGGATTGTTTCCAGCGCCCCCTACAAAGACCAAAACATGTGGATGCTCAACTATATGTGGTAAGTGGTTCTCCTTTGTTTATCCTCCCATTATCTGTATATTCTCTCTAACCTAGAACTATACAAGCTGGGTCACCTTCGCTCGCTGATCTTCTGTGTTGTTCGGAACACTGTCTACCAAGGCATTTTTACTTCTGTCAAACAAAAGTATCAGGTCCATCGCACCATCCTCTTCAGTGTTACTGCTTTCTCACTCTTTTACACAGGGTTGTGACACTATATTACTGTATTTTCTATAATTATTGTTAAAGGTTTGGCATATGTATAACAGTTTAGGCTTCCACTTGTGCTTTCAGCGGCGTCTCTGACATATTTACATATCGTTTGCACACAGTTCTCTTGTACTGCGTATTTATATTACAACAGACTCAAAAGACTATGGTACCGTCCGTTCAAACGTCCACTCCGGTTCTGTTACCCAGAACGTTAGATGTTCGTTAAAGAGCGCATTCCTGTACTGTGTGTTTGCAAATCTCATAAGCTGAAAAAACATCCGAGGGACTAAAAGTATAACATGGGCTCGATAATATTCATGTATTCATAGGCACACAGTCCACATTCAAACGGTTAAATAGAATATAGTTCTACTTTTATATATTAAACAATATTAAAATGAAGATTCAAATAATACTAATACTTTTACAATAAAACAGTGTTTGAACAGTGCATTTGGTTCGGACAGTGGTGTTCTTTTGCACACGAGTCAGATCTGGAGCGCCATCTGTCGGCAAGAGAATGAAACGAAATTGGAATTGAGCAGTGAATTAAAACTAAGCTCTTAATCCTGCAGCGTAAAAGTAGCTTTAGAAAACAAAGTTCTGATTGTTCCGGACAGAATTTAGAGGAAAAGCCTCCTGAAAGTAGACACGTTTCAGCTTGATTACTAGGAATTAAATCTCTCCACAATCTAGTTTAGAATCAGAGCTACAATTAAGGCATCACATCTGAGTTTCTATAGCAAGAGTTATGGTCTCGACACCTCACTTGTAATGACTGAATGATGAGAAGCTTTACACCTACTGGTGTGCAAAGTAAACGGTCCTCAGTACTGGCAGCAGTTCAGTCAGTATCAACTCTGCTAAGAACATGTTCCAATTAACTTTAAGGATTACAACCACTTAATACTGCTTTCGTCCAATGCCAGAACGCCATGCTCCCAGCCTCTCACAGCTCAAGCAATTGAGAAGAAGCTGGGCTTCTCCGAGTTCGGGCTCTCGGTGGGGACGGTGCAGTCTGCATGGACCGTTAGCTCAGCTGCGCATCCAAAGCTGGAGGAAGCAGCATGTACCTGGGGTCCAGCTTGGGAGTGAAGTCCTTAAAGTTTTTAGAAGCTTGGGTCCCAAAGACGTCAAGCACCTTCCTGTTCATCAGAGCAAACCTGAAGATTCAGAAACACAAGCAGCAAAAGTCTGACAGTGCTCTTCAGCTGGTTGGTATCGTCACATTTGCCAGGAACCACCCACACTAAAGCACAGGCTCTCAAACACCGCTGCCCCCGCAAAAAGCAATACCCACCTGCCCTTGGTCAGTCGCAGCAGAAACTTCCAGTATGATGGGCGTAGATTCTGCACTTCCATCACCGCCTAGAGGGAAGGGTTAAACAATCAATAGAATGGTGGTGGTAGAGCAGCTAAAGTACTGCACCACAAGGACCTGGGTTCAAGTCCCAGCTTCATTAAGTTGCCACTGTTGAGCCCCTGAGCAAAGCCCTTAACCCCTTTAGTCTGCCTTCACATTTTAAGATGTTACCAGTCCTAAGGTGCTCTGCATAAAGGCATCTGTAAACCCCGTAAATGTAAATTTAAAAGAAAATATTCTGCATATTACAATAAAGCTATAATATACGCCATATTCTTCCAGTTTCATGTAGGTCAGGAATAAGCATCCACGACATTCCACAATGAAACTGGGACTTGAAACACAACGAAAGGAACATTGTCATTGTCATTGCATTGTCATGCAGGCGCTGACACACTTTGGATTCGTTGGATATGACAGCTAACTCTGGAAATCACCGACACATGATAACGCTCCTGGTTCAGGAGTTAACAGCGTATTTAATTAAAATGAACTGCTTGACATAGCTATTTGCATCTTATAAATTGCTCAATCCCATCCCCAGTTACAACGGTGACACAACAGGACTATTAGTTGGGGATAATTATGGGATGCGAACTGCTGTGAAACAATTACACATGCTCACAGATCTATAAATAGGCAGCAATAAATTGTTATCCACAACACAAAGGCTTTTTTGCTGCATTATTGAAAGAACAACCAAAGCATTATACAAGAACACATTTAGCTACCACAAGGCTGCCTTACTAATGATGATGACTGGCAATCATGTATTGCACTGGGTCTGATTGTGACTGCAACTAAAAATGGTAGACGACAAAGAGTGAAGCTCCCCATTATGAAAATAGGAGATTGAGGTCCATCAGAGACAGAGGTGATTGAATGATGCTGTACAAAGAAGGTCCAGGATTCAAACCCCACCTTTGCCAAGCTGCCAGTGTTGGGTTCTTGAGCAAGGCCCTTAACCCACAAGTGCTTGGATTGTAAGAGAACATCAATTGTAAGGCTCTCTGGATAAGAGTATCTGCTAAATGACATAAATGCAAATGAAAGCACTGGGGGCGAGGGAGGATCATCTGAGTCTGCTCTGAAACAAGCAAGGCACAGATAAAAAATGTTTAATGCCAATACAATTTGAAGCCTGGCTCAAAGTGTCAGAACACCAATCGCTGTTAAGCTAACTTTGGTTTCACTGGCTGGTATGATTTTTCTGACACCAGATTTGCTTACACAGCCCAGATCACAATCAAAAAGCACTTTACCGAATGTAATCGGAGCCACCGTCTGCACCCGGTTTACTTCTGACTGCCTTACAGCAATGACTGCAGTCAATCCATCTGACTGGAGCTGAGAAACCAGATATCACTGCAATCTATATCTGTTCACTCGGCGTGTGAGCAATCTGATGTACTGACATGTCAAACGAATTATATCAACCAATACAACCAAACAGATCTTCAGGATGTCTGAACCCTCTGACACATTTAGCTCTGACATTAATAACTGCTGCACTTCCATCTTCCACTAAATAAACCAAGGTCACTACGGAACACCTCGCGTCAAAGTCTACTTTCTAGCTTTCTGCTCACCTTCGCTATCTCACTCAACATCGAAAGGGAGACTCAACATTTACACATGTATATCTCATTAGTTTTTTAAGTGTCTAGACACTCTCAAGCAAGTAATCCAAGACTTTTCAGTCTAGTCCGAGCATGAGGCTGGTGGACTGTGGCAGATTACCAACTAATGACTCGTCTTCTAAGGAAAAAAAGCCTAAATATATTTTGGAAGATCTTGAACACCCAGGCATGTGTTAAGAGTTTTATATCAAACGCTACTCATGATTTTTAGATCATTCATGGACAAATATATGAATTAGTAACAGCAGTAATTCCTTGGCGTTCAAGAACTGTCAGACCATTGTGAGGACTCACCGCTTGGAAGCAGATGGCAGTTGAGATGGCATAGATTAGCGTGTCAGCTTCTGGGAAGTAGGGAAAGTGTCCAGCCTCAATGCCTTTGAAGTACATGGTCTAGGAGGGGATTAATAGTTAGACTGTGTTAAAAACTGTGTAATAAGACAGTGTGCTTAAAACCACAACATGATATAAAGTACCTCTGTATTACAGACTGTACCACAGGTCTGAAAAACTACAGACAGAGCTTAAAAAGCTACATGTGACTGAGGCTACCTCTACAAGCTTGGAGAACAGATACATGAAGATGGTGGTGCTCTTGTAGAAGAACATGGAGATGCCAGCAAGGAAACCTTAAAAACAACAGAACTGTGAATGAGAAAAACAACTCAACAAGGTAGAATCCAGTGAACAAACAGAGCAAGGATTTACCTGCTACAAGAGCATGGAGCTCATCATCAAGGTTTCGCACCCACCTGAGCAAACAGCTGGTTCCCTTAAGGATAGAGAAAGAAAAACATGAAGACACAGAAACTGGGTAGGACTCGGGGGGGGGGGGGGATCACTGAGGCAACAGGATTTAAACCTTAACATAATGCAGGGGCTAAATGAATGGCTGCGTGTTCATTTACGAACAACCCAGGGAACTGGTTTGCAGTTACTATTAACCTGTTTAAAGAAGAATAATACTGAATCTTCAACATGTAGCGAAAGACCGAAACTAACCCTCATCTAAACATTCTAATTGACATGTTGTTGAGAGCATAAAATCATTCATGTTCTGCCATTTTGGGTTGGTCCATTTTTGCCAGGAGTGTATATAAAAAACGAAAACATTTATAACTCCTGAGTAACTACTGGATGGAATCACATGTGAGGCACATGATTTAAAGCCTTAACTCATAATGCAGGGGCTAAATGAATGTCTGGCGTGTTCATTTACGAACCACTCAACCCAAAAACCCCTCTTAAATGGTGCCATTCTGTAGAAAGAAAAACTGCAAAAATCATTCAAAACTTTGATTCCCATAATATGTTGTTGGGTTTGTTATACCTCAGATCATGGGAAACGACGTTCCCAATGGAGCAACAATGGAAAAACAAAATCCCAAATCTGGAAAAGTACCAGTAAAGATATACCAGTAATTACCCAGGGTTTAAAAGCTGCATCGGTGGAGTCTTTACCTTGTAAATACTGACGAAAGAGCCGAGAAAGGCTCCAAGTTGGAAATTCTCCTTGTTGTAGAGCAGCGACAGGAGCCGGGAGGGCTGGGTAAAAACATATCTAAATGCTGATGGAACCTTCAAGCAGCACTGGATGAGGTAACCCACACTGAACATGCGGATGAAGCCCTTCAGAGATAAAAGTATCGGGTTATCAGTTTGTGGACTAAACTGTCACTTCAACCGACAACACTTTAATCTAATATTAAAGATTTTTCGGATTACACAGACTGTGTTAGACTGGGACTATAAATATAAATACTTATGTCCATGTAGGTTTATGTGCTAATAAATTGTAATCTATAATCTATATTCAAAACCAACAAACAAAGTTGAACATTTTTTCTTGTCTAGCGTCTAATACAGAACACGGACTCTCTTCCTCATGCACTGATCAGCCATAACACTAAACCCTGACAGCTAAAGTGAATAACATTGACATTGTAATGCTCTGGGCAATGTTCTGCTGAGAACTTGGGTACTGGCATTCATGTGGATGCTACTTTGATATGTACCATCTATCCAAACATAGCTGAAGCCACCTTTGACACCACTGTCCAAGTACACCTTTTCACGGCAACACTTGGCCTCCAAACTGCCCAGATCTCAAGCCAAATGAGCATCTGTGGGATGTGCTGGACAAACAACTCCAATCCATGCAGGCCCCACTTCTTAATTTACAAGGCCTAAAGGACCTGCTGCTAACGTGTTGGTGCCAGATACCACAGGGCAACTTCAGAGGTCTTGTGGATCCATGCCTAAACAGGTGGCATGGGGGGAGACTACACAATATTAGGCAGATGGTCTTAATTCTATGGTTAATCAGTGTATACAACACACACACACGCACACACGCACACGCACACGCACACACACCTTCCTTAGAGATGCATTAAAATGTGAGCCACTGAAAGACCAACATTTTATACCAAAAAAAGGTTAATATCAGACTGAGCCCGAGAGCAGATATAAACATAGAAAGCAAACAAATCATGCTTGACCCGAGTGCACTGAAAGTGTTGTATAATTTTAAAGGACAGCCAAAACATGAGCACAGAAAGGCATCCGCAAGTGTGGAACAGTGAAGAGAGCTTCAAAATTCCGGCTGAAGGAATGCATTTATGTACACATACAGTGGGGCAAAAAAGTATTTAGTCAGCCTGATTGTGCACTCCTACTTAGAAAGATGAGAGAGGTCTGTAATTTTCATCATAGCTACACTTCAACTATGAAAGACAATCCAGGAAATCACATTTGTAGGATTTTTAAAAGAATTTAATTGTAAATCATGGTGGAAAAATAAGTATTTGGTCACCCACAAAACAAGCAACATTTCTGGATCTCAGACCTGTAACCGAAACCATGGCCAAGACCAAAGAGCTGTTGAAGGACACCAGGAAGAAAATTGTAGACCTGCACCAGGCTGGGAAGAGTGTGACAATGTCAAGGGTGGGGAGCAATTGTAAGAAAATCGAAACATACAAGACCTTTGATAATCTCCCTCAATCTGGGGCACCACGCAAGATCTCATCCCGTGGGGTCAAAATGATCATGAGAACGGTGAGCAAAAATCCCAGAACTACATGGAGGGACCTGATGAATGACCTGCAGAGAGCTGGGACCAAAGTAAACAAAGGCCACACTACGCCGAGAGGGACTCAGATCCTGCAGTGCCAGGCGTGTCCCCTGCTTAAGCCAGTACATGTCCAGGCCCGTCTGAAGTTTGCCAGAGAGCATATGGATGATCCAGAAGAGGATTGGGAGAATATTATGTGGTCAGAAGAAACCAAAATAGAACTTTTTGGTAAAAACTCAACCTGCCATGTTTGGAAAGAAGAAGGATGCTGAGTCGCATCCCAAGAACACCGTACCTACTGTGAAAGCATGGGGGGTGGAAACATCATGCTTTGGGGCTGTGGTTTCTGCAGAGGGGACAGGACGACTGATCCGTGTTAAGGGAAGAATGAACAAGGGCCATGTATCGTGAGATTTTAAGCCAAACCCTCCTTCCATCAGTGAGAGCATTGAAGATGGAACGTGGCTGGGTCTTCCAGCATGACAGTGATCCCAAACACCACCGCTCGGGCAACAAAGGAGTGGCTCCGTAAAAAGCATTTCAAGGTCCTGGAGTGGCCTAGCCAGTCTCCAGACCTCAGCCCCATAGAAAATGTGTGGAGGGAGTTGAAAGTCCGTGTTGCCCCAAAACATCACTGCTCTAGAGGAGATCTGCATGGAGGAATGGGCCAAAATATCAGCTACAGTGTGTGCCAACCTGGTGAAGACTTACAGGAAATCTTTGACCTCTGTCATTTCCAACAAAGGTTATGTTTCAAAGTATTGAGTTGAACTTTTGTTATTGACCAAATACTTATTTTCCACCATGATTTACAATTAAATTCTTTAACAATCCTACAGTGTGATTTGCGGTATCTCTGATGCATTTACATATTGTCAGCACACAGTTTTCATGTGGAAATATTCTTTATATTTATATTGCAGTAGCATAAAATGTGACTGTGGCAAATGTCTGATCAAACATCCATTTTAGTCAAATGTTTCACAGAACACAATGCAGGCGTTAGGTGGAGCAGACCTGTACTTTATTTGTGAGTCCAATTCACTGAACATGAAAGACTAGTTAGATGTTGCTCACCCTGCAGGTAAGCCTAACCATAGTAACCTAAAGCAAATTGTTTTGCTCTTTACATTTCAATTAATATCTTTGAAGTTTGGACAAATATAGCTTTTTGGGAGGACCAGTGAAATGTCCTCACATTCCTACATTTTCAGATACTGTGACAGTGTACTGCGTAAATATAGAAGTGCACATGCACGACCTTAGTAAGACAGCAGAAGCAAAGGGCACAGGGTCTTACTTTGACGCAGTAGGAGATGCAGTTGTCCTGGTAGTGTTTGCAACACCTATGTCTGGGTCCATGTTTGCATCTAAACAAAGAACATGGCATAACTGTAACTCCTTATCTGAATTCACATCTTTACCAATCCCCATCTTGCTCATTTTATAGTGCGCCATTTAAAAAGACCAGTACATCTGATCTATTGTAGTTTCACCGTATATTAAATAACCATATAAAAATTAGACAAAAACAATCTGTCTGCTGTAATTAAAAGAAATTAGAAGTTTGAAATGCTTATGGAAGCATGATGTATGATTCTGTCCTCCGGCTGCTTTAGATGGCATAATAAAAAGAAGGCATGTGACATCGCCAATCTCTACGACGCACACTACGACAATTTTGCATCACTATGCATCGTGTCAAAACGCATCTTTACACACCTACCTAGAACCAAGAAAACCCCAACAGAAGATTATGCTGAATCCTACGCTGAAGACCATGCTGTTCTCTCAGTTATAGTTGTGAAAATTTCAGCTATTATTGGATGGGTGTTTAAGGTGCGAATTCTTGGAGGCAGGACTTCAAGTCAGTGAAATTCACCTGGTATCTGGCTTGGAGGAGTCCAAGAGCTAGCAGGATGGCATGGACTTCTGTAGTGAAAATGTAGCCTTGGTCTGGGATCATGACGGAACTGATCTACTGCTGTGCTTTGGACTCGTATGTGTATAAGGCAATATGGGCGGGGCACCTGCTTCTGATACAGTGAGGCAAAAAGTATTTAGTCAGCCACTGATCGTGCAAGTTCTCCTACTTAGAAAGATGAGAAAGCCTGGTGCAGGTCTACAATTTTCTTCCTGGTGTCCTTCAACAGCTCTTTGGTCTTGGCCATGGTTGAGTTTGGAGTCTGACTGTTTGAGGCTGTGGACAGGTGTCTTCTATACAGATAACGAGTGGAGGACAGAAGAGCTTCTTAAAGAAGAAGTTACAGGTCTGTGAGAGCCAGAAATCTTGCTTGTTTGTGGGTGACCAAATACTTATTTTCCACCATCATGTACAATTAAAATTCTTTAAAAATCCTAAAATTTGTTTTCTTCTTTTTTCCCCATGTTGTCTCTCATAGTTGAAGTGTAGCTATGATGACAGTTACAGACCTCTCTCATCTTTCTAAGTAGGAGAACTTGCACAATCAGTGGCTGACTAAATACTTTTGCCCCACTGTAGCAAGGAAATGTTTATAGTACTCGGACTGGGTCGGTGCTTTCTTGTAATGAGAACTGTCTAGAATGATGGCCGTTTGTTGGCGATGCCAAAGATTGGGTTAGGAGAAGGTCCTCGCCCCAGTTACTTAGATGGTGCTCCACTCACAGGCCTAATGGGGCAGATACATAGGTTTTGCTTCGTACTGGTGTCAGAACTCTAAGACTTATGAGTATGCTGGGAGGGGTTGGTTTGTATTTGATTTGGCTGCACACCTACCAGTTCCAGTCAGCTGTTTTCTAGTGACACTTCCCTGGTTCCAACATAGAGGCTCTGAGCTGGGCAAGTCACAGGCCTTGGTGGTGGGTAGGGTCTATCACCTGGGTATAGGATATTCTTGGAGATCCACAGATTTTGCTTCTGTAGTTCATCCTGAATCTCATCAGCCTCTTGTACAGCCTTAGGCAGCAGTCGGCAGCCCATTTGATGCTTGGCAAGACCTTGATCATGTAAAATGCTCTGAGGGATTTGTTTTTTAGTCCAGTGTGTAGAACAAAGGACAGTTTGATAGCCAGAGCAAGTCCTAGGAACAATGTTTTTATTGCTGTCGTTACTTGGAGGCTGTTACGTCAGGATGTGTGAGTCTCAGCTGGCAGAAGGGCACGTGTACAGTCTCGGTCTTGGAGAACTTAATACCATTGATGACTGACTAGTGTACTCTATGGTACTCAAGGTCTTCCTCTATAGCAGATGTAAAGATCAACACACAGACTGCACAGTGTTGGACCGACCCAGCTGAAAGACCTCAGTCTTCGCAATAGTAGGCTTCCAAATGCCCGCTGTGCCACCAACTATTTTACAATCATTTACTTAATGAATTGCTTATAGTTTTCAGTCTTTGTACAAGTAGAACTGTGCAAAAGTCTTAGGCCACTATTAGGTTATATCTCTTCACACTTACAGCAGCACCTGGTAGCTTCACCTGGATGCCAAGTTGACCCTTCTACAGTTCGAAGAAGCTTGATCAGCAGTGGTCTTTTTGGAAGGGTTACAGCAAAGAAACCACTTTTTTGGAAGGGGAAGAGGGTGAAAAGACTAAAGTATGCTAACGCTCACAGACTAGAACGACGATCAGTGGAAAAGACCTATGACGTGACATTGAGATCACATTATACCATTGTTAAAACAACACATCTAATGGTGTCCTAACACTTTTGCACAGTACTGAATATTCTTTCTATTACAGAGCCACAGGAAGCATGGGATCGTTCAGGCCTTATACTCACAGAGCGTCTAGAAGCCTGCGGGTGAGTGCAGCAATGGTCCTTCCTCGGGAAGAAGCCCGTTCCTCCTCCGGCCTGTGCTCGGGGGGTAATGCTGCCCTCTCTGAGTGAGAGGTAGTGGGCAGCTCAGTTTGGCTGGAATGTGTGGGGATTTCTTCCTTCCCTACAATAAATCTGTGGCAGGTAATCAAAAAAAGTCCTTAGTAATCTGAAGAAGGGACAAAACACCCACCTTCTTTTATGCGTAACTTAGGATAAACTATGACTGCAGATGAAATGAAACCGATTTATCAATAACAAAAACACTTACTTTAAAGCTGAGAAGGCAAAACCTTTAAGTCCATCTTTACATCTGAAAGTTGAACAGGCCATGTTTAAAAATAACTGCAAAAACATCTTAACGCTTCAAAACGTCCTTAACTTAAAAAAAAACAAAAAAAAACACCTGATTTCAAAGCTAGCAGAGAGTTACTATACAGTCACTAAAGGTCTTTAGTAATCTAACAAAGGGCTCACCTGAAAAAGAACATGTAAAGTGATGCAGTAATACAGAAGAGTAGAACCTGAAAAGCAAGATGCCCAATGAAACACAGACCATGTTTACAATGGTAAGTCACCAAAGGTCCATCTTTGTGCTCATATTCAGCTTTTCATCAACTGCACCATCACCGTATTAAGGTTGCATATTGAATTTTAGGTTTTTACTTCCAGTGACATTTGAAACGAGCAATAAAATCATGGAGCGTACCTCTCCGTGTTTAAGAGGACTAATGTAGCCTCTGGTGACGGCCATCCGGAATAACGTCTCAGTCGCCTGGGGAAAAAAACAACAACCATAGGGGTTCAAATTAGATTTCCTGTCACTGTGAAACAAACCTTGAATTGAGCTGTACTTTCTATTAAACATCTAAATGCTAGTGATTACAGTAACAGAACCCACATAAGGTGTGAGAGATCTAACGATGCACCTGAGAAGCATAATCAACACCTAAAGGACTCACCAGTTTGCCATGTATATTGTTAGAAGACCTCTCCTGCAGAAACAGAAATGAAGATAACATATATAATGTTTGTGTGTTTCACATAATACACACACAAACGTGAAAGTTTTGTGAACCCTGTAAAATTTTCTATATTTCTGCATAAATATGACCTAAAACATCATCAGATTTTCACACAAGTAGATAAAGAGAACCCAGTTAAATGAACAAAAAATATTAATACTTGGTCATTTATTCATTGAGGGAAAATGATCCAATATTAAACATATCAGTGAGTGCCAAAAGTATGTGAGCCTTTGCATTCAGTATCTGGTGTGACCCCCCTGTGCAGCAATAAACTGCAGCTAACGTTTCCTGTAGCTGTTGATCAGTCCTGCACACCGGCTGGAGGAATTTTTTAGCCCATTCCTCCGTACACGAACAGCTTCAGCTCTGGGATGTTGGTGGTTTTCCTCACATTAGCTGCTCGCTTCAGGTCCTTCCACAGCATTTATTGGATTGAGGAAATGACTTCGACTTGGCCATTCCAAAACATGAACTTTATCCTTCTGTAACCATTCTTTGGTAGAACGGGTTGTGTGCTTTAGGGGTCCGGTCGTGTCTTGCTGCATGACCCACCTTCTCTTGAGATTTGCAGTTCATGGACAGATGTCCTAACATTTCCTTTAGAATTCTCTGATATCATCTCAGGGGGAAAATTCATTGTTCCATCTCTGATGTTATTCAGAATTCATTGTTCCATCAATGATGGCACGCCATCCTGCCAAGATGCAGCAAAACAGGCCCAAACCATGATACTACCACCACCATGTTTCACAGATGGGATAAGGTTCTAATGCTGGAATGCAGTGTTTTTCCTTTCTCCAAACATAAAACACTTTTCTATTAAACCAAAAAGTTCTATTTTGGTCTCATCTGTCCACAAACATTCTTCCAAGTAGCCTTCTGGCTCGTCCACGTGATCTTTAGCAAACTGCAGATGAGCAGAAATGTTCTTTTTGGAGAGCAGTGGCTTTCTCCTTGCAACCCTGCCATGCACACCATTGTTGTTCAGTGTTCTTCTGATGGTGGACTCATGAACATTAACATTAGCCAATGTGAGAGAGACCTTCAGTTGCTTAGAAGTTACCCTGGGGTCCTTTGTGACCTCGCCAACTATTACACACCCTGCTCTTGGAGTGATCTTTGTTGGTCGACCACTCCTGGGGAGGGTAACAATGGTCTTGAATTTCCTCCATTTGTACACAATCTGTCTGACTGTTGATTGGTGGAGTCCAAACTCTTTAGAGATGGTTTTGTAACCTTTTCCAGCCTGATGAGCATCAACAACTCTTTTTCGAAGATCCTCAGAGATCTCCTTTGTTCGTGCCATGATACACGTCCACAAACATGTATAATGAAGAGCAGACTTTGATAGATCCCTGGTCTTTAAATAAAACAGGGTGCCCACTCACACCTGATTGGCATCCCATTGATTGAAAACACCTGACTCTAATTTCACCTTCAAATGAACTGCTAATCCTAGAGGTTCACATACTTTTGCCACTCACTAATATGTAATATTGGATCATTTTCCACAATAAATAAGTGACTGAGTATAATATTTTTGTCTCATTTGTCTAACTAGGTTCTCTTTATCTGCTTTGCAAACTGTGCAAAAGTCTTAGCCACCATTAGGTTTGTTGTTTTAGCAATAGTATTATGCCACATATTGTCGAAGACTGGACCCTACTCTTTCCCATTTATCTTTATTCCAATCTTTGTGAGCTTTAGCACATCTTAGCTGTTCCCCTTGTGATAGAGTGGGAAGGTATTCCTGATCAAGCTCTTTGGAACTGTAGAAGGGTCAACTTGGCATCATCAAATGCTGCTATTGATCAAGTGTAAGGAGTGGTCACACTAAATACTTGCCACAGTAGCCCGTAGAAGATGTTATTTTCTGGGTATTTTTCCATTTTTTTAATACAGCATACAAATGCCCAAAATGCAAAATGTCTATTCTGGTTGTATTCCAATAAAGAGATACATAATTCTCTGTGATCATTACAGCATTGCTAAAACAATGGCATATCTAATCCAATGGTGGCCTTTAGACTTATAAACGTTACTTGATGAAATGACTCCCCCTGGTGGACAATATTCAACTTGCTAACGTGTTACCAGGCATGATGTGCATTCTGTTAAAACACCACACCAACTGATCAGCGTTCCCTAGCAACATGATTTACTTCTTTAGTGCAGTGCCCCCGTTTTGAGGATGAGAATATCTGCGCCCACTCACTGTGGCACTCATGTTCACTGCTTTTGCCTCCAATCTGCACTGGAATTATTTTAAACATTGCAATGGTATAAAACTGCAACTTCTTTCTGAACAAAATAAAGAGATAAATCACCTTTACAGTGGAATTATTCCATGTGATGTGCCCAAGCATCATGTATATTAATTCTTTACTGTGCAACAGTGCTCAAATGCGTTTAATACATTGTGCTGTTTATGCTTTTATAAAAAGGCTGTTCCATTAAACTGTCACTTCTGGAAATTCAATGGAACTGAACTCAAAGGATCAAACTGAACTGTGATATGAGCAGCTGTGTGAAAACGAGAATTCAAGCCAACCTGCTCTTGCGCTCTATGAGAATAGCGATGTAGGAAGCAGGCAGTGCAGCCCCGAACCCTGGAGACCAGGAGTAAAATCGGCCCAAGAGCCTCCTGTGTAGGAAGCAAAAAGACAAACCTGAATTCATCACATCTGCTACAGAATAAAATACAGCTACACACCACTGCGTAAGAATAAACAGCATTCGTCGGTCACTGGCGTTTGTTTACTTGCACGTAACAATCCAATCACAATCAGATTTCTGTAGTCTTGATCTGATTATTCAAGTGGGCATGGAAACAGCATACGGCCAGCTACAAATCAGATTACGAAATCCGATAATGAGAGCTGGATTTTACCCCAGTAATCGGATTTCTCAGCACATGTTCATTCTAAACACTCCACAGAGATCTGGCAACCCCAGAAATTAAACGTGCCAGGGAATTAAAAGCAGCAAAATGGCTACCAAACACTTTGTGGAGACTGAAATGCATATATGCATTATCATCTACGCCGCCCAAGGAGGTTGGGTCCCTTTTTGAGTCTTGGTCCTCCCAAGGTTTCTTCCTATAACACTCAGGGAGTTTTTCCTTGCCACTGTCGCCCTAGGCTTGCTCAATTTGGCATTGGACGTAGTTATTAGGAGATAATCTAAACTTGTAAAGCTGCTTTGAGACAATGCTCCATTGTAAAAAGACTTGACTTGACTTAAGCAGTTGATAAGAGTCAGGAATCAAATGCCAGCTGTTTATGAGGTCTGGATCCAACACAAAACCCTCAGCTACATTTATTGTGGTCTTACCTCAGAATGCAGAAAAAAGCAATGTACAAGCCTCCATTCGCCGTCAGAAAGGACGTGGACTGCAGGATCTCAGGGATGAGCCTTTTCTTGTAGTAGTCTTTTTTCCTTCTTCTTAGAATGGCTGCAATCTGTGTGAAAATTACAATTTGCTCTATTGACGTTCAATTCAACTTTTGCTTTAAATGTGATTTTAATCTAGTACTACTACCATATAATACAGCACTGCTAGAGGTAATGCAGGAAGTCAAGGTCAGGTCTACAATGCGGTACATAAATTTTAAATATATTTTAAATTACATAAAAATAAGCTCTACATGAGTGCCATCAACACAACTTTAAAACCAACGTTATTCCCTATATCACCAATTTCAGCAACACACCGACCAGTCATGGCATTAAAACCACCTGCCTAATGTTGTGTAGGACCCCTCGTACAACCAAAACAACCCTGACCCATCAAGGCATGGACTCCACAAGACCTCTGAAGGTATGCTGTGGAATCTGGCACCAAGACATTGGCAGGGCATTTTAGTTTTAAGTCTCGTCATCACTGAGGAAATAAGAAATTCTGAATTTTACCAGCAAACTCTAGAGGACCATGCCAGAACTGGGTCTGTGAATTGAATCTCAAGAGAATGAGAGTCATGCAGCAAGAGATCGGCCCTAATCACACAACCGGTTCTACTAAAGACTAGTTAAAGAAGACTAAACTTAATGTTTTGGATTGGCCAAATCAATGTACTGACTTTAACCCAAAAGAAATGTTGTAGAAGCAGCTCATATAAGGAGACCCACCAATAATCCAGTGTTGAAGCTGTTCAGTATGGAGGGTTTCACCCCACATTATGAAAGTACTGACAGTTTCTTCCTCTATAACTTGAGGAAGTTTGGCCGATGTTTTCCCTAGATATTTAAAAACTGGGCAGGGAGACAATTTCTACTTGCAAAATGGGAGGCGGAAAAGTGGCGCAAACAGTTAGCAATGTCGTGGCCCAGTTCAAAGATCCCCAATTTGATCCTAACCTCGTACTCCATGTCGTCTCTGGAACGTCCAGCTTCTTCCCACTTTACAAAGACACGCGTATCACAACCCGCACTGTGGATTGTTCGTACTGCTATGTTTCTGTATGTGCATGTGTGGTCATGTCACATGACACCAGTGCTGGCAGGGTGGAATCATGTCAGAGGTCGCTGGCATCTGCCTTCCTCCGACCCTGTTTTGAAGTGGCATGTGAGATTGGTGGTCAGCTTGATGCTCAATTTGCTTATGCAAAATAAATTAAATGCTCAGGCTTCATGCTGGATCTGATCCTCGCTTTGGATGCTGGCTAGCTTTGACACTCGCTTGTTGTGCTCATTTTGTTTCAGTTCTGTGTTCTCGTGTACTACTGTGTTTGTTACTTGTGATTCTGACCCTGACTATCACTTTCTTCCCTTGGATTTCAGATGCTGGTATACAGCTGGAGTCTGACTGTTTGAGGCTGTGGACAGGTGTCTTTTATACAGATAACGAGGTCAAACAGGTGCCATTAATACAGGTAACGAGTGGAGGACAGAAGAGCTTCTTAAAGAAGAAGTTACAGGTCTGACAGGGCCAGAAATCTTGCTAGTTTGTGGGTGACCAAATACTTATTTTCCACCATGATTTACAATTAAATTCTTTAAAAATCCTACAATGTGATTTCCTGGATTTTTTTCTCATGTTGTCTCTCATAGTTGAAGTGTAGCTATGATGGAAATTACAGACCTCTCTCATCTTTCTAAGTAGGAGAACTTGCACAGTCAGTGGCTGACTAAATACTTTTGCCCCACTGTATACAGCTTGTATAGGTTCTTCAGAGTTGAGAGTGGTGACCGGCAGTGGCTATTTTTTGACAGTGGTGACGGGCAGTGTTGGCTATTTTCCCCCTTTCCCAGTACCGCTTTCCAATTCTAATAACTGAACCCGAGGGTCGGACATAAGGTGCTAGAGGAACTGGTCGCTCTAAATTGTCTGTGTGTTAATATTGCTAAAACCTTTATCCAGTCACTTTTAGCAACTGACGCTGTTGTGAAGGTAAATACAGCGGTATCTCGGTTCTCGACCACCTCGGAACTCGTCTAATTCGGTTCTGCACACATTTTGACCGGAAAAGTTTGTCTCGGCTCTTTTCGTTTGCTCGGTACTCGGCGCACTTGCTTAAACTTGTACGAGTCGAGTCGCTCGTATGAGTCGATTCACGATTCATAATTCATGAGTCACAGTGATTCAGTGGTTCAGATTCACAATACCCATTGCTAACCTCAGATCTCTGCTATTTTCAGTGGCTTTTCTTTATTACGACATCTACAGTCATGGGCGACATTTGAGACTTATGTCAGGGGGGGGTCTGGGGTGTACATCAGTAAAGTAAAATAGTAAAGTAAAATATATATATCCATCCTTATCCTCTGTGACCTCGCCAACTGTTACACGCCTTGCTCTTGGAGTGATCTTTGTTGGTCGACCACTAATGGGGAGGGTAACAATGGTCTTAATGAGGTCAAGATCTTTCTCCCTGGCCAAGACAACAAAGCTTAAGATCAGCAGTCTCTGGGACTCATTTAGGTGTGGCTTTCCACAGGGAGCTTGCAGATAGAGAAAGCCAAGCATTTAGTAACATTACAACATCCTCTTTGGAATACATGCCAGCATAACACAAATCATCAGATTTTACACAAACTCAGAGTCCATGACAACGTTACAGCCTTGCCATCACAGCAAGAGAGAAAACATACCTAATTAAAGAGATGGTGTTTTTCCCTTCAACATTCCACTCACACTGCTACGCTGATTATATGATTTGTAACGTAAAACATAAACCTTGAGAAAAACGCACAATGCACAGATACAGCACGTGCTGCACATAGGACTACACAATTCCTGGCAATGTGCAATCAAGCACTTGCCCCATCCATCAGTGCATCAGTAAAAAGCAGCCAGATGGGTGACTGCTCCTGAACGTTAGTTACACTCACAGCCCTGTGAATGCGATAATTGTCATCTTGGAAAACAGGGATGGGAATCTTCTTTTCCTCGGTAAGGTAATGAGCAAAAGGCAAAACCTGGATGTCCAGGAGCTCATTGTGGTTCAAATGTACCATCACCTCAACCAAAGCACCCATTTCCGTGTAATTAAAACAACCCCAGAACATCATAGGACCTCCTCCAGCTTGAACCACACCTTGCACGCAGTCCTCATTGAAGGTTCCCTGAGGTCCTTGATGAACGACACCATCTTTCACATACAGGCAGAAAAGAGATTCATCTAACCAGTTAACAATTTGTGTGTTTTTTCTGGGCAACTTCAACTGTGAGTAGAAGTGAGGCCACTCTACTCCACATGTTCATGATGTGTTCATGAGTTCCCTGCATAGTATTGTGTCAGAAATTGGTTTTGAAGGACCTGCGTTGACTTCTAGGAGCAATTCTTGCCTGGAAGCTAAGTGATATTTATTCACAAGCCCTGAAACACAGGTCACCAAGATGACCTGATGAAGTTCAAACCGAGCATCTGAGTAAAGAAAAAAGCTGATTTAAGTGACTTTGAACGTGGCATGGTTGTTAGACAGGCTGGTTTGAGTATTTACGAAATCTACTGATCTACTGGGATTCTCATGCACATCCCTGGGGTTTACAGAGAATGGTCAAAGAAAAAAAATCCAGTGAGTAGCAGTTCAAAGGACAGAAATGCTTGTTGCCACCATGCATGGTGCCACTCCTGTCAGCTAAGCACAGACAACTGAGCCTTCAATTTGTACAGGCTCACCAAAACTGGACATTAGAAGAATGGAAAACGTTGCCTTGTCTTATAAGTATTCCTTTCTACTCTGACATTTGGATGGTGGGTCAGAATTTGGCGTAAACTACATGAAAGCATGGATCCATCCTGCCTTGTGTCAACGGTTCAGGCTGGCGATGGTGATGTAATGGTGTGGGGGATTTTGTTTTGCACACTTTAGGTTCCTTAATGCCAACTGAGCATCCTTGAAATGCCACAGTCTACCTGAGTATTACTGCTGACCATGTCCATTCCAGTGTACTCCAGTCTACGAGTCATGTCACAAAGCTCAGATCCTCTCAAACATGAGCCACCAGATCTCCACAGCCACCAGATCTCAATCCAACAGAGCACCTTTGAAAAGTGATGGAACGGGAGATTCACGCCATGGATGTGACGTGATGCTATCATGTCAATATGGACCAAAATCTCTGAGGAATGTTTTCAGTGCCTTGTTGAGTCCACGCCATGGCAAAAGAAGGTCCAACCTGATACTAGCAAGGTGTGTGTGTATATGACACATCATCAAGTCAGGTTCAGTATGCATACAGCCAGTGAGGGCTCACCTTTGGAACAACCATCTGCTTCGTGCCTACCGATGCATGATCCACAGATGACTGTCCTACTTTTAATGAGATAATGTTAATCAGTTCATTCAGTAATGTGTAACCTTAATAACTTAATCCTAAACTAAGTGGAGTGGGGCCAGTCTAGGACGATCTGGGCTCTGAAATCTGATTGGCCGGCCTGGGTGCCAGGCCAGAATGCTTTCATGTATCCGCTTTGAAAGCATTTACCCATGTACACACTTACTGATGCTGCTGGCTGGCTGGATGGCTGGCATTGGAATGGCAGCAACTGGCACAAAGTGCACCCCACTGGTACCTGATACCATAGCCGGTGAGGGCACAGCATCGAGAACAGACGTTAACTAACAACTAAAGTGTTTAAGCAAGAACCTTTACCCATTCCTCTAATGTCAATGATCCGACGTCCTGATGGGTCACCCAGCATGTTTGTGGACCACTACCGATCTTGGACTTTGGTTCCTCCATAGTGGCCTTGGCCACATCTTATGTATAGTTATACAACCGCTACTGAACTCAAGTGAACTCGGTAGTGAACGCGCACGTATTAACCCATTGGCACACTGTTAACGCTTTGCAAACCTTTAAAAGGTCTGTCATCTATAATTACAGCGTCAGTACATGCTAAAATACTTAATGTAACCTAATTAGTGTGCTAGCGATACTAACGCTAACGCTCGTTAGCTCATCATGTCCGTACAGAGAAGACAGAGCAGAAACGCAAAGGCGTTCTTACCAAATATAACGGAGCATATATCTTGAAGGAGACCTCCAGAGCCCCGGCTGTCACCTGCATTGTCGAGAGAATACATGACGGACTCCATGTGTGCCCTATCTCATAGCAGGTTGTGCGGTATAGACTTACTGAGAGCAGCCATGTTAGTGAGCAGCGCGTGAGCGCGCACTGGCTTACTCCTCAGTGACGGGACCGTCAATGCGCGCGCCCGTGCTTTAAAGGAACATTCCAGAATGTCTTTAAGCGCAGACGGACACTTTATTAGGTACACCTGTTCAATTGAACAATGGATTTAGGATTAGGAACAATGGAACAATGCGGTTAGGCAAGTAGACATGGTCAAGACGACATGCTGCGAGCATCAGAATGGCCAACAAAGGAGATTTAGGTGATTTTGAACATCTCTGAGCATGGCTGTAGGTGCTATGCGGGCTGGTCTGAGTATTTCAGGAACTGCTGATGTACTTGGATATCCATGCCATCTCCAGTGTTTACAGAAAATGGTCAGAAAAAGAGAAAATATAAAAGTCTTGTTTATGCCAAAGGTCAACAAATAGCCACTCATTATAATCAAGGTATGCAGAAGAGCATCTCTGAATAAACATATCAAACCTTGAACCAGATGGGCTACAGCAGCAAAAGACCACACCGGGAGCCACTCCTGTCAGCTAGGAAGAAGCAACAGAGGCTACAATTTGCACAGGCTCACCAAAACTGAACAACAGATGACTTGAAATGAAAAACGTTGCCTAGTGTGAGGAGTCTCGATTTCTGCTGAAACATTCAGGCAGGGTCAGATTTTAATCATAAACAACATGAACGCATGGACCCGTCCTGCCATATATAAACGGTTCAGGCTGGTTCTGGTGGTGGAATAATCGGAGTATTGTTGCTGAACATGTCCTTCTCTTTTTGACCATCTTCCAATGGCTATTTCCAAAAGGATAACACAAAGCTCAAATCATCTCAAACTGGTTCCTTGAACATGTCAATGAGTTCACTGTACTCAAATGGCCAAATCACCAGATCTCAATCCAATATAGCACATTTGGGATGTGGTGGAACAGGAGATTCAGATCATGCATGTTCAGCCGATAAACCCTGCAGCAACTATGTGATGCTATCATGTCAGTATGGAAAATCAAAAACAAATAAATATTGTTTTTTTTTTTTTTAAATGACTGATTTTCTGAAATGTCAAAAATAGTAAAAAGCAACACTGATTCTAATGCGGTTCATTTTGACTACTTGTAGGGTCTAATTATTTATCACCTAAAATTCTACACACAGTACCAGCACTACTAGGGCAATGGGGAAACAGAACTGGTGTGAGCAGGATTAACTTGATCTATTTCAGACACTTCCTCATACGCTTTTGTCCAATGATGTGTAACAGCAGGTTTTTGTTGCGTTCTCAACACACAAGTCTAGTGTAACTACAGTTTGCTAACATGCCTGGTACACAAAGATAAAACAGCTCGTACACGCCGTTTCTGATAAAGAGTAGATAACGAAAATGAATACCTTGGCTTAAAAGGTATTCTGGTATCCACTGTGCTTTTTGTTGGTACTGAATTATTACATAATAAAAAACACATTCTGTTACAGCTCATTGACCATGTGTATGGCAGTGTAGTACTTTTTTAAAAAGGAAAAAAACTAGGTCTTTAGGGTCAAACAAGAGCAAGCCATGTAAGAAATATTCCCTATGAAGAAATACAGAACACAGAACCTGGTTTGTCAGCAGAAGTGCCTTTTATTGGGACCACAAGAACTACAGGGCTGCTGAGTAAATTTCTGTTCAGTGAATCCAAAGCTTAATATCTAATCTAAAGAAAAACAAATACAAAAGAAATGTTGTCATTAAATAAACAGTCAGAATGATGAAGTGGGCTCAGTCATCCTCATCCCAGTCCTTTCTCTCCTGTGGAGCTTTGGGTCCTCCTGCTGGCTTGGCCATGATAATCTGTTCAAACAAGACATGCACACACAACCTCATTACACTGTCACTGAAAAGACAATCATCCTTAAGGCCTTTTCACACCAGGTCTGATTTTTACACATGAAGAAAACACGTCAAGTCTTGAAAAAGAACACGTATATTAATGCCGTCCTTCACACGAGTCTGAAACTGATGGACTGCAACGCTTGTTCTAATTTCTGCGTTGTTTCAAAGTTTTACAATCAGGCTGACCAATCAGAGATGGGTTGTCCGGTAGAACAGCTCATCCTGTGCGTAGCAGAGCATGACAGCTTACAGGACAAGCAACATCCTGACTACAAAACATGGATATTAAAGAAAAGATCTGGTAGAATAGAGCTGAAAGACTGGAGACTGATGGTGATGAAGCTCACAGTGACTGTAGGGAACCATTTTGTTGTTTATTTAAGTGCATTCTAGTCTGCTCATGCTCACAAAAACACAAACTATAGCTCGTGTCTTTGTTTTTTTTAAGTTGACAGTGTCAAAAAGACACGGCGACACATTAAGAGATGGGAAATTAAAGAAAGCAAAAGTGGACATGGAGTTTTCAGAGGGTTTAGACAAAAAAATGCATCAGACTGTGTGAAAAGGCCTTTAGTTTCATTAATCAACATAAGGAATGGTGTTTCAATCCATGCAACATGCAATCTCAGAAAAACCCTTTGGTATACAGTGACAAAACTGTTAGTATGGTGCTATTAAAGTGTCACAATCACAGACTGAACGTTAGGAGTGTCCTTCAAAAGACCAATCAGTTCACCATAATGCATTTCAGAAGAGCAAAAATGACTGATCAATTCTAAAGCCTAGCCTTAAGGAATCTGTTAGGTGTTGTAGCCAGCTGGTTATTTCCACACCAGTATCATGTTGAAGCACGACTGCTGCTGAATACCACAGAACAGTGCAGGTAACCATACGCTCCTTCTCAGCTCAAACAGCTGATACCAGAGTACACACAGTTTGAGGTAACACATGTCATGAATAACGTTATCACTGTTGATAGGAATGAGGTCCACCCACTCAAACAGTGCTACTGCTGTGTTTCTATGCACGGAAGTACTTCAATTAAAAACCTTTAGCATAATGACAATGCGGTGTAACTTTCCCAGAGATCACATTAACAACGAGGTTAAAGGAGTTTGCCTAGAGATGCTGTCGTCTCCAAGCAGACACTGGCCATACCGTCTGCAGGAGGTCAGACTACTTTGCAGAAATGTTATATTAGTGCCGTTGTGTGCTTGTCATACTGCACACAGGATTTAAGTATTAGATCTCATAGTAATAAATTATACACCATTATTGGAAGTGACAGCAGGTTTGAAACTTTTTCTCTAACAAAGTATAAAAGGACACCTTTAAGACCTCTAAGACACTCATTTAAATTGATGTGACAGATGCAGGTATGCACAATATAACATTCATCCAATGTCTGCTCTCTTTAACGACCAAAGTCTTAACAAATCAAATAAATGATCATAGAAAAACATCTGTCTTAACTCTGGAACCGCTTGTCACTTCAACAGCCAATCAACACGCGGAGGTGGGAGTTAAACTGTGCATACCTGTACTTCCACCGGTTACATTTCAAAAGCAAGAACAATTTCTAGGAATAAACTCAAACGACATTTGACTTAATTGTGGTTGTGCAACAACTGCTGTTCACGTGTTTAATATTAACTCAGTACTTTGTGTGATGGCAGAATGCCCTCTAGATTGTGCAGAATCCTTAGTGCAGTTACAATATTAATGTGTTCATGCAACCCGATCGAGCACTCTTCACACTCCAGTGGTTAACACACACAAAAAGGAAGAGGGCACCTTTCCCATATCTGGGGATTCTGATCAATGATGTGTGTCAAATTTATCGGGTGCTTCATCCCCATTCGTCTTTGTCCCAGTGGCTTTGCTGTTTGGGAGCTTTAGGACCCCCAGCTGGTTTTGCCATAATGATCTGAACACAGCATAATCACAATGAACATCAGAAAAAAGTGCTAAAAAGTACTTTGTAGGTTCCCAGAAAGAATAAACCGATATGAACACTGATATGTTTAGCACAAGCATCTTAAGTTATTACTGGAACACTGCTTCTACGAGCTGATTTAAAGAACTCAATTACAAATGTTTTTCGATGTAAGGGAACTGTGAAACACTGTTCTCCTCACTATTGTTGGCACCCCTGGTAAAATATGTAAAACTGTGGTATGGGACTGTGGTAGCCTAGTGGTTAAGGTACTGGACTCAAATCCCACCTCTCAGATTACTCAGATTACACACCGTGTAACTTGTATTTCAGCTGTTCTTGTATTTTCACTGAACTAGAATATCACAGTATATCACAATATGCATCGTATCACAATGTATTGTGTTATAACCGTATCGTGACCCATGTATCGTGAAGTCCTTTCCAATACTCACCCCTAATATGTAGTTTAGCGCCACCTTAAAGTACACTATACTAAGGGTATTTGGTTAGCTTCGCTCGTTATGAGGTTATTGTTAGACGTGAGTAAATAGTTTAGTGTGTCTCAAAGGTAATGAGGGAGCTTGTTTTAGGGCAATAATACAAAAGGTCAAATGAACTATAACTGTGAGAAACTTGCCTGGATGAGGAGCCAAGTTTATTGTTTAATCTCTTGCACAACGGGAAGGATGCTGGTATTTCTTACTGCTCTTTTTCATTCATCTTTACCAGGGGTGCCAATAATTGTGGAGAGGACAGTACAATGAAGTTAGGTAACTAAACCACTTGGATGAACTGAAATGCAGAGCAACGAGTTCAAGCCTTTGTTACCTAAGCTGTTTGTTTAATATCTGCACTCCCTGGCTCAGTCTGTTATTAACCTTTGTTCAGAGTTTTTTTCCCTCTTTTGTCAATTTTCGGTGCATATTATTATATAAATATTCTATAAATATCGTTGAACACAATTACAACCAACTGACTTTTACCCATGAGTTTCTGTACGTCAGGTGAGTGAAGCACCAAACTAACCTGGTCAACTCTGAGAACGGTGATTGCCGCATTGGTGGCCAGTTTGATGCCCCAGTGTTTGACCAGGTAAGGATCCAGAATGCCTGCCTCAAGCATGTCCTTCACAGCAGGTCCTTCACCCTAGGGAAGCAAAAAATAACAGTTCAAATAATGGCAATAGAAAAGCAGCATTTTGTTCATGCTATGCTTCTTTAAGTGACCTCTCACCTCGATATCAAAGCCCATGTTTTTGTTGCCCTCGTGGTGAACTGCATACAGTTTGGAGATAAGTTCATTGCCCTTCACACCCGAGTTTTCTGCCAAGGCACGTGGCACAGCTTCGAAAGCCTCAGCAAACTTCTTGATGGAATACTGCTCCAGACCTGGGCAAGACTGACAAAGCAACAACAAGGTTTTTATACATAAATTAGACAGAAAACGCTTGGAAACCATAACGAAGGTACTACTATTCCTGACACCTGCTAACAGCTAGATCAGAACGACCTAACTGGCAGTCTAGTCGTCATAATGACCATCCTGCTTCTCTCGGTCCAGTGATGCACCTCCTCTTAATGTCTGTCAACTGGGCAAAATGTCAGTGCATCGTAGAGACATGTCCAGCAGCCAACAATCTCTCACCAAGAGGTATACTACCCAAAAGTAGCCTCAGAGTCTTTTATAAGGCAGCTGGGGAAGCAGTTTTACGCCCTCTTGTGGCAAGACCCAGTGTCTAATCAGACCACGCCTGTAATCATTTACATATGTCAGACATAACTGCATATGCTTTGCAGGGATCCGACATTTCTACCTGGATGCGTGTTTTTTTGTCAACGTGTGTGTGTGTGTGTGTGTGTGTGTGTGAGAGAGAGAGAGAGAGAGATAAATTCAGGATTTTTCCCAGGAGTCCCTTCAAATAAGTGCATCATATAGCCATCTTTTGGTATGCAATGGAGTGCAGTCTATTAACATATGTTTGATTGACAGTGGGGTATTGCAGGCTTGCCATCTGGGTTCCATATCCCCCTAAGCAAGTTCTCGTGTCAGTTGTTCCCAATGAATTATGGGTATTATAATAACAACAACAACAATACAGTGTTTTATTTGCATAGCTCCTTTTCCAAGCTCAAGGCCACTTATAGAGTTCAATGGCCATGAAATTGGATACTTTTTAATAAAAAATGTTCACAGAACCAAGCAAGCACTCAAAGGTGGCAGACAAATGTTCTCGCCTCAAAGCGTCTACAAGGGCAAGCAAGGAGGAGAGAGAATACTCCTAATTTGAACACTGATTAAATCTGAATATCTGGAAAAACGACACTAGACGCTTCTGTGGCTTTGTCCAATGACTTTTTAGACACCTATGACAATCAGGATCAAGCAGAATTTCAGATGCATGATTGGGTTTAATTTTTAATAGTTTAATGCAGTGACATCATCTCACCTCTCCATAAGACATGATCTGTGTAGCCAGTTCAATTTCTGTAGCCCCAGCCCCGGGACACAGTCGTTTGTCCTACAAGCAGAAATAAATAAAAGCATCCATGCATTAATATACCATTTCAAATCTTAAAACACAAGAACAACTAGCTGTGGCTGAGATTTAACCAAAATGAATACAAATCAGAGATTTAGCTTCAGCTGCAGAAATGCACTCAGCTTCAGAGCAGTCTTACCCTGACGAGGACCTTGAAGGTGTTCACTCCATCATCAATAGCTCGTTCAATGTCATCCATCAGGTTGTCTGTGGAGCCCCGAATCACCAAGGTAGCGATAGCACCCTCCTCTTTCTCTGGAATTCGTAACAAGCATAGAAGAGCTTCATATCAGCGCTGAACGATACATCACATCAATAATTCATATTGGGAACATGTAAGTACCACATTACAAAAGGTGGCACCGTGAGGTGTTGGGAGCATTCACAATTAGGACTGCACAGTTGTTTCAGTTAAACAAAGAACAGAAACGTGCTGACCAGAACCGTTCCTTTGGTTCCATATTTAAGAAATGAAAGCCAGCAACGTATCACTCCTCAGTGGCTAGTGCTAATGTGTTCAAACAGCAAAATCAAACAGCGCATTCAAGCTGCAACATGTAAAGGCAATGCTCTTTATATCTCATAAAATATTAACAATATCTCTTGGATCAGTAGGGCTTAACATAACGTCAGCTGCAGATGGAAACAAGAGCACATCACATCATCACATGTTAAAGGTGGCCTAATATTATTGCAAGTCCTAGGAACTGATGGGAAAGCATTCTGCAACTTTAGTTGTATATCGTCAACAACACAAAGCTATTTTATAAACATGAACAAGCGCTTACTGTTTTTTACTTGAAAAACTTTTAAAAGTTGAAAAAAAGTGAAATGATTAAAATATACACCAACTGATCACCATGTACTACTCCTTGTTTCAAAAATAATTGTCCATTTGATCAGTTCCACCTTTCATCTTATTCACCTTATTGCACCTTAATGCAAAGCATTAAAGACATGTGCATCTGCTGTCACACGCTAATGAGCAAAGCCCACGGTTCTGTTGCAGTACACCTACAGGACAATAGTGCTATAAATGCTATGTAGAACTGCTACTGAGGAACCATTTTGGACACACTCCATGGTACACACATGGTAAAGTAAAAAAATAAATACATAAATAAATAAAGTGATCAACTTTATTAAAAATAACTGACAAAATCACAGTACAAAAAGATAACCAGCAAGTTCATATTCATTCTGGTAAATGAGCATAAACTCACTGCAGTCAATTCATTATTACAGTCCAATTAATTAGTCTCATTGGTGCTTATTTAATACACTGAAGTACTGCTGATGCTAAGGAACTTTAGCTCAGCAACAATAAATAGGAGGGAAAAGCAGCACAAAAGTAGTACCTGACAAATGATATTTTTGACCTATCAATTCCAATCAATATCTCCAAGCCTTGTAGGACGAATGCAGTGCCAAATCAGTTCCTTGGGGCTATTTTTATTGTACATACCAGTGCAAAGCTGTAGGTGAGGGCTGACACCACAAAAACAAAAAACAAAAATTAAAAAAAAAAAAAACGCCTGATGGTATTACATTAAAGGAGTTGGCTAATGCAAGTTTTCATAAAAATGTTTGCAACCATATTAGAACACCTAATTAAGAGAAGTGTCTTAATATATACACACCTTCAGTCATAAACATTAATAACTAGTAAATCTCCACCACAAATCACACATACACTGCATGGATGAAGCCGTCCGATGTCAAACTAGTTCATGGCACCTACCGTGTTTGAACACCACAACTTGGGTATCTCCGACTTCACTCAGGTACACACTGCTGCAGTGTCCCATTTCTTCTGGAGTAGGGACAGTCTGGGAATTCATAGGAACCAAAGGGATTAAGAACATGGCACATCACACTTAACAGCACTTCAGCCAAGTGAAAGGCTCTGTGTCCAAAACTCAGTAAATCTTACCATTTTAGGCAGTGCTACAGCACCAACAGTTTTGCATAATCTTCTAAGATCCCATTTGGAGTTGAGCCTTGACAGAAAATATGAAATATCCTATTAGACATGCATTTACAAGCATTAAAATATGAACATTGAGATATTTTCTCTATATGGAAATACATTGTACAGACAAATGTTTGTGCACACCCATAAAAGGGTATTAGTATGGAGTCCACACACCGCTATCCCAGTGATAAGACCTACCTTACTTTATTTACATTTACAAAATTTAGCAGACGCCCTTATCCAGAGCGACTTACAATTGGTACAGTCTTACAATCCAAGCAATTTTGGGTTAAGAGTTTTGCTCAAGGACCCAACAGTGGCAGCTTGGCAGAGGTGGGATTTGAACCCTGGACCTTCTGGTCCAGAGTCCAGTACCTTAACCAATAGGCTACTACAGTCATTTGGGGGTTCGGAACAGATTAATCCTATTTATATTATTACTTATGGGGAATTTGATTCTGACTGAACAAATTGCGTTCAAACGCCATTCTGGAACCAATTAAGTTTGAATTAGAAGACTCCACTGTATAAGGAAAGTGTTCCGAGTGAGTGTTGTGGAAATAGCAGAGCGCAATAATTGGAAGTGGTGTCCACAAACATTCGTCTGTATGGCATAAATGTTGCATTAATGCACCGAGTGCTCTTACCGGACCACCATGAGCTGGTACTTGTTTGCGTAGTGCAGTGCCATATCTGCCACTTTGCCACCAGTCACAACCACATTAGCTCCAGCATCAGCAATGGCCTTCACCTGTGCCTCCATCAAGTTCTCCTCTCCTTTGCTGAAGTTCATCAGCTCCTCTGCACTCTTTATCAGCACAGTGCCCTGACAAACACAATATGAATGGATGTGTCAAATCACAACTTCCTATTTCTGCATAAATATGACCTAAAACATCATCAGATTTTCACACAAGTCCTAAAAGTAGATAAAGAGAACCCAGTTAAACAAATGAGACAAAATATTATACTATATTATAAGTATGTGAACCTCTAGGATCAGCAGTTAATTAGTGACGGTGAAAGTAGTCAGGTGTTTTCAATCAATAGGATGCCAATCAGGTGCGAGTGGGTACCCTGTGCTATTGAACAGAGATCTATCAACGTCTGGCACGAACAAAGGAGATTTCTGAGGACCTCAAAAAGAGTTGTTGATGCTCACCAGGCTGGAAAAGGTTATAAAACCATCTCTAAAGAGTTTGGACTCCACACAGTCAGACAGATTGTGTACAAATGGAGGAAATTCAAGACCATTGTTATCCTCCCCAGGAGTGGTCGACCAACGAAGATCACTCCAAGAGCAAGGCGTGTCACAGTCTGGCGAGGTCACAAAGGGCCCCAGGGTAACTTCTAAGCAACTGAAGGCCTCTCTTCACATTTGAGTCATTTGTTTAACTGGGTTCTCGATCTACTTTTAGGGTTTGTGCGAAAATTGTGATGTTCATGTTTTTCTGCATATTTATGCAGAAATGTTTAAAATTCTAAAGGGTTCACAAACTTTCAAGCACCACTGCAAATGCATTATGATGGTGAGACCCATGGAGAGCCTTTTTACCCAACTATTTAGGCAAATCTTTGACACACTAGGGCCGATGACAAAATTCCAACAAATGATTATCATTTCAAAGTTTCTTTCCCCCAAAAAATATATTAATTTATTAAAAAAGGTAAAACTAAAATATTTTAGATATTTTCTTTTACAGCCATTATCAGGTCTCTCCAGAATTGTTTGAATAGGTTCAAACCAGGGCTGTGGCTGGGTCACTCAAGGACATTCAGCGTTGTCCCTACGCCACTCCTGTATTGCCTTGGGTATGGGCTTAGGGTCACTGTCTTGTTGGAAGGTTAACCTTTGGCCCAGTCTGAAGTCCCCAGCGGTCTGGATCAGGATGTTTCTGTACTTTGCTCCATTCAGCTTTCCCTCAACCCTGACCAGTCTCCCTAACTCAGCTGAACCCCCGTCTCCCCACACACCACGATGCTGCCACCACCATGCTTCACTGTAGGGATGGTATTGGGCAGATGATGATAGGGATGGGAATCAATAGGCACCTCACGATTCAATTAAGAGTCAGAGGGCTGCGATTCAATTATTAATTGATTCTACCCCCACAGTGATTCCATGACTTGGGTTTTAGTCTTGGTGTAAGGTTGGCATTATACACAGCGATCCCCACGATCTACAACAAATGCCTGTGGTAGACTAGTGGTTAAAGTACTGGACTATGGACCAGAAGGCCCTGGGTTCAAATCTCACCTCTGCTCAGCTGTGATAGTTGGACCCCTGAGCAAGGCCCTTAACCCACAATTGCTTATATTGCAAGAATATATCAATAATAAGTTGCTCTGGACAAGAGCGTCTGCTAAATAATGTAAATGTAAATAACTAAGGTTGTACTCACACTAGGCAACCTGTGATGCGTTCAGGCATGATTGAACCCCAAAGCCCGGTCCGTTTGAGTAGTGCGATTGCTTCAAATCGTGCAGGGGTATGGTACGCTGGTCTGCATTCGGGCATGCTTGAAGAGGTGGGCTCCAGCACGGGTCGCGATCACACTACATGTCCAGCAACACCTCTTCAAGCGTGCCCAAATGCAGACCAGCGTACCACACCCCTGCACACTCTAGCACGAAAAACAGCGTCAGTTGCTTCCATAAAAACCTCCTTATACTGCAGCACGAGAAGCTGAAAATCAGCACGCCGCTTAATCAGTACATTTATTATAAAGTTTGAGAATGAAAATTATTTTTAAAAAGTCTAATTCAAGCATTGTAATAAGATAGAAATGTAATACTGTACATAAAGTAATGACATGGTGTTTTCATTGGATCTTAAGATAGCATTACAGAACTAAAGACGTCTGTGTGGGTGACCATGGTGTTTCATTATTTACTGATTATTACAATTTTAATACAATATTATTTTAGGGTGTGTGTTTTCAGGAGTTCTGAAATAATCTCAAAGGGAATCTAGTGGGAGTTTTGCAAATAGGGACCATAGAAGATCCCAGTCTATGCAAAATCAGTCTATGACTGAAAACCCTGGCTTGTCTTTAGATGTTGGAGGGTGTCAGACTTTAGTCTATAAAAAGTCTTTTCAAAGTAATCTAGCGTATGGTTTGCTACATCGCGGCTCTAACGGGCACAGCATAGCACGAAAGCCCTGGTTCTTAACTATTAAATACAGACAAATCCCTGGCAATAAAAGTTGATGGAGTGACAGAGTGTGTAATTCGCTTGGCTCTTCCTGAGTTCGGTGGAAGCTTACCCAGCGTTTGTTCGTGTGCTGAGCCCGTGTTATGTGCACGCCACAAACTGGCCGGTAGCGCTCTAATTCTGCATTTTTGAGTTCTGGTTATGTTCATTCGTCAACATTACGTTATCAACTGCCATTTAAAGAATCAACTTTTCCCCCACCCCTGTAGACTCAACACTGAATTGTTCAAACATCAGACCAGACAATCTTGTTTTACACAATCCGAGATTCATTTAGCTGTCTTTGTTTTGGCCAACTCCGGGTGGGCGTTCGTGCACCTGATACTGAGGACTGGCTTCTGTCTAGCCACTGCCATAAAGCCCAGATTGCTGGAGAGCTATTTCTCCCATCTGCACACAGGAGCTTTGGAACTCAGCCAGAGTGACCATTGGGTTCTTGGTGACCTCTTTTACCAAGGCCCGTCTCCCCCGATTACTAAGTTTGATGGGGCAGCCAGCTCAAGAGAGAGTCCTGCTTATTCCAAATTCCATTTAAGAATTAAGGTGGACAATGTGCTCTTGGGAACTTTCAGTGCAGCAGAATTGTTGTGTAGTCTTCTCTAGATCTGTGCCTCCACACAATCCTGCCTCTGAGCTCTACAGCCAGTTCTTTCCTCCTCATGGCTGGTGTTTTGCTCTGATATGCTGTGTTAGCTGTGAGACCTCTTTCCAAATCATGTTCAACTAACTGAATTAACCACAGGTGGACTCCAGTCAAGGTGTAGAAACATCTCAACGATGATCAAGATAAATGGAAGATTATGGGATATTGAGTGCAGATTGATGGGAGACAACTTACTACAAAACCACATCATCATAAAATGTGAAAAGAGTGAAAGGGTCTGAAGACTTTCTGACTGCATTATATATAATTATGAACAGACAAATTACCATAAACTACATATTTTAATAAGACAATTACGTACAATTATTAAATTAAAATTTATTGAACTTAGTAACTGCTGTAGTTAAATTTTCACAAATCATAACCTTTCTGCTGTCCACCAGCAGTCTGTTTGTTTGTTTAACATCCCTATCAGCATCAGAGGCCATTTCAGTGAGACACGAGGTTACCTCAAAACCAGTCATATACTTACATTCATCTTCCATTATTGAATTCCTGAGCGAGGTTCCTTGGCACAGATGCCATGTAACCTTGCTAGCTTCTGTTTCTTTGAAACCAAAACACTGCAACACTGCTGCATTAGCATCCTTCTCTTGAAGAACATTGTTTATTTACTATTGTCTACAGAAAAGTGGGTTTGCTTGCTTGTTCAACATTACCTCAGCAGTGATCGGAGCAGGGTTATAAGGATACAAATTAATTTGCCTAAATTATTTCAAGTCAAATATCTAAACATGAACTACTTCAGACAACACTTTCTATTTATTTTACGTAGCTGCTCTGTCGAGTTTCTCATCAGTTACTCACCTTGGTCTCAGTAACCGTGCAGTCAAATGGACAGGAGAACACAACAATTCTTGCATCTTTAACTGATGTGATGTCTCCTTCAGTCTCCTTCTTGAAGACCATGCCATGCAGCATTGATGAAGCCTGCAGACCGCAGCCCTATTGTGTACAAACACGCAAAATAGAACAAAAAGTTGGTAACAAACTTAAAAACCAAATACAAACTACAGTAAAGTCTCCTACAAACAACTCACCAAAATCTTACACACTCTCACGTTGTCAACATTGAAACTGCCAGACTCGGGAAAGATGGACACTGTAAAATAGATAATAGTGGCACATGTCATTCTACGAAATGTATAAATGAACAGAAGGAAAGGCTAGTGACACAAGAAGCACTAAGAATTACCACAGGCTTGTGCGATGAGGTCAGCAAGAAAGTCTTCGTTTCCATACTGTTTGCTCATCACAGCTGTGCGAATCATGGAGGTGGCCTCAGTCACATCACGCAGGTTCTTAGCAGAGGCACAGACGCAGTCTGGAAGAATCTCCAGGGCCTTCTTACAGGCCATCTCATAACCCTCGATGACCTGGGTGTGGTAAAGGGACCAAACGAATGACTACTTCAGACGGACCAAAGACAATCAACTCAGTGAAACATTAATTGTTTTGTTGGGAGAAACTGCCAGAACCAAAAAGCTCACTCACAACCATGTTTTTGGCTGAAATAATAAAATAAATTAGTAACATAGCTTGTCATTTAGGCTATTATATGAGACTACAGCATGAGCATTGTTAAACAGCTTTTTGGGTATGAAAAGCATCACTGTTAGAGATGCAGCAAAGTTTGTGTCACCATATATTTTAAATTTCAACAAAACAAAGTGCTATTTTCAACCAAAAGAGGAGAAAAAAGTTAGGAAAAAACAGCAAACAAACTGAGCTTAAGGCCTGAATTCTGAATGATTGTGCATGTTTAAATAATATTGCTTTCCTGTTCCTCACTCATGAAGTGCCCTTTCTACGATACAAACCCTTTCTGTGCACGCATTTTAGCAGAGGATGTGAATAAGGAAGAAAGGAAAGGTGAGTGGAACCAATACATGTGACTGTTTTTAATATTTTAAAATACATTTGAATGATAAAGATTAGAATCTGGTTGCTTCATCTGGTATCCTGCAGTCAGACACGTTCAATTTCAGAACAAAACATGAGATAAGACCAGTGTTCATTTTGACAGCAAATTATTTAGTTTTATAGTCTTTTGACAAAAATGTAATTTAGTTTTAGCCATAATTTAGCCATCAGAATTGTTTTTAGTTTTGTCAGCTAATTATAATAAGACTACAGTCGACAAAATCTACAGTAGCTTCAGTTGACAAAAGTATGAAACACAAACGTTGCAATACGTACATTCTGTAACATTTCCCTTTTAAGATGAAACATCTACATGCATGCATTGATAACAAAAATAAACATTAAAGTGGTTATGACTCAATTTCCACCATAGATCTGCGTCACTCAGTGTGGACATTCAGCAGATATTCTAGAACAGAGTGAAGTTGGAATGGATGATAGAAGATCTAATTAAGATATAAGCTCAGGTCTGTATGCGTGCATTATAATAACAGTACACAGTAAAGTGGTCACCAACTCGATTTCCATCAAAGTCAAGGCACATTTATTTATATAGCGCTTTTTACAACACAGCATTGTCTCAAAGCAGCTTTACAAATATCTTGGCTCAATGCCCTAGCTGAGAAAGCCTGAGGCGACAGTGGCAAGGAAAAACTCCCCAAACCTTACAGGGAAGAAACCTTGGGAGGACCAAGACTCAAATAGGGACCCATCCTCCTTGGGCAGCCTGGATGTTAAATACAATAATTAAAGGATATATGAAACAAACTGAACTTAAGGTCTGAATTCTTATCTGCTTCAAACTCGATGCGGACACTTAGAAGATATTGCAGAGTAGAATAAAGTTAGATTAAATATATTATGAGCTTTATTACATCTACAACGTCAGTAGATCAGATATGTGCATGCTCTATATGCATTTATAGCTATATTTATAACTTTGAATACAGTTATGTTACCCCAAAACTCCTTAAATACAGTGGGGCAAAAAAGTATTTAGTCAGCCACTGATTGTGCAAGTTCTCCTACTTAGAAAGATGAGAGAGGTCTGTAATTTTCATCATAGTATTTACACTTCAATTGTAGGATTTTTAAAGAATGTTAATTGTAAATCAATGGTGGAAAAATAAAAGTATTTGGTCAATAAATTTGGTTAAACTCAATACTTTGTAACATAACCTTTGTGGGCAATGACAGAGGTCAGACGTTTCCTGTAAGTCTTCACCAGGTTGGCCACACACCTGTAGCTGGCATTTTGGGGGCCCATTCCTTCATTTGCAGATCTCCTCTAGAGCAGTGGATGTTTTGGGGCAACATGGACTTTCAGCTTCCTCCACAAAATTTTCTATGGGGCGAGGGTATGGAGACTGGCTAGGGCCACTCCAGGACCTTGAAACCACTTTTTACGGAGTTCCACTCCTTCATTTGCCTGAGCCGGTGTGTGTTGGGGATCATTGTCATGCTGGAAGACCCAGCCACGTTCCCATCTTCAATGCTCTCAACTGAATGGAAGGAGGTTTTGGCTTAAAATCTCACGATACATTGGCCCCGTTCATTCTTCCCTTAACACGGATCAGTCGTCCTGCCCCCTCTGCAGAAAAACGGCCCCAAAGCATGATGTTTCCAGCCCCATGCTTCACAGTAGGTATGGTGTTCTTGGGATGCAACTCAGCATTCTTCTTCCTCCAGTTGAGTTTTACCAAAAAGTTCTATTTTGGTTTCATCTGCCACATGATATTCTCCCAATCCTCTTCTGGATCATCCATATATGCTCTGTGGCAAACTCAGACGGGCCTGGACATGTACTGGCTTAAGCGGGGGGGCACGCCTGGCACTGCAGGATCTGAGTCTCTCTCTTGGCGTAGTGTGTTACTGATGGTAGCCTTTGTTACTTTGTCCCAGGCCTCTCTGCAGGTCATTAATCAGGTCCCTCCGTGTAGTTCTAGGATTTTTTTCCTCACCGTTCTCATTGATCATTTTGACCCCATGGGATGAGATCTTGTGTGGAGCCCCAGATCGAGGGAGATTATCAGTGGTCTTGTATTGTCTTCCGTTTTCTTACAATTTGCTCCACAGTTGATTAATTTACAATCACCAACCTGCTTGCCTATTGTAGATTCACTCTTCCAGCCTGGTGCAGGTCTACAATTTCCTTTCCTGGTGTCCCTTCAACAGCTCTTGGTCTTAGTCATGGTTGAGTTTGGAGTCTGACTGTTTGAGGCTGTGGACAGGTGTCTATTATACAGATAACGAGGTCAAACAGGTGCCATTAATACAGGTAACGAGTGGAGGACAGAAAAGCTTCTTAAACAAGTTGTTACAGGTCTGAGAGAGCCAGAAATCTTGCTAGTTTGAGGGTGACCAAATACTTATTTTCCACCATGATTTACAATTAAATTCTTTAAAAATCCTACAATGTGATTTCCTGGATTTTTTTTCTCATTGTGTCTCTCATAGCTGAAGTGTAGCTATGATGAAAATTACAGACCTCTCTCATCTTTCTAAGTAGAAGAAGTTGCACAATCAGTGACTGACTAAATACTTTTTTGCCCCACTGTATAATTTCGATCCGTGGTTGGCTGAACCCACTGATACAAAGGGCCAACTGTAATTTTGGTCTTTAATTGAACAGAGACTCCTGCAAGCCACATGCCATTTCCTTATTTGGGATGTCATTATCAGACCAGTAGAAGGCTGTTAATAAATTAATGATGTACAGGTATGCAGACTACACAGGTATGTGCAGCAGATAACCACTTACATCCTTAGCCAAATCCTCCTCCTAACATTCAATCAGCCTGGCTTTTCATACAATAAGGATCAGTACATGTCAGCTCCTCACCTCTGAGACCGAGAGACCCATTCTGAGCAGCTCCTCTGCCAGCTCCAGCAGAGCCCCAGCGAACACCAGGACAAAGTTCGTCCCGTCACCAACTTCCTGCTCCTGCATGTGGGATGCCATCACAATCATCCTAGCAGCTGGGTGCTGGACCTAAGAAGGTACGTAATAAAAACTGATGAGGACAAACAGAAATGTCAAACATGATATAAGAAACAAATCCACATTATTCAAATTCACCTCAAGCTCCCTCAGGATGGTGGCAGCATCGTTGGTGACTAAGAGTTTCTCCAAGTGGTTGATGACCATTTTGTTCATGCCTGCAATTAAACAAAGAAAAAGCAGTTCAACAACAGATGCACAGACATTTTAAAATGACACTTGGTTTTCGGTCAAAAGAATAAATGACCAAGAAAGGCTAACAGACTGGCACAGAGCAGAGTCGAACACAAACTAATGATGTTTAGGGGACAAATGCTTGAATTCGCACTAAAACTGGCAGTGTGTATCATCGGCTCCTTTAGATACAGAGTGTAAACAGCAGATGCCATGATATGGAAATTTGGGACAGATGAGAGGAATCAGGACGCTAGCAACTGGGATCCCTGGCACCCCACCAGGGGTGGATCAGAGGTGAGTGAGAAATTTTGGGATGGATTCTACACTGCTGGAAACAAATACGGCAGAATTCATAGACTGAGAAGAGGTGGTACAGTGCAGTGAACATCTCGCCCGATGTGTGGACAATGAGTCACAAAGCAATTGAAGTAAAAAAATCACAGTATTTAACAGACGCCCTTATCCAAAGCGACTTACAGTTGGTACAGTCTTACATTCCAAACCAATTGTGGGTTAAGGGCCTTACTCAAGGACCCAACAGTGGCAGCTTGGCAGAGGTGGGATTTGAACCCTGGATCTTTTAATCCATAGTACAGTACCTTACCCGCTAGGCTACCACAGTACATCACAAGTCACTCTGAAAAAGGCGATGCAGGTTGTGTGTGTAATCACCGTTTGGTCCATATGCAGTCCTTGTAGTCTGTGCCAGCTCCTTGCATGCCTGGATATTTCTAAAAACTGCCTCCTCCAGACCTGAATAATGCTGATTGACAATAGAAAATGGATGTCAACACACATTACAAAGCTAGATCACATTAAGTATGAGATTCAAACTGAAGGTGACTGGCTTTCACTAAAGCAATGATAAAAAAATCAGACTGCAACAAATAAAACTTCCTTATTTGGATGAAACTACACCAGAGGCATTGAACAATAACTAATATTAGATGCTACCTAATATTAGAGCGTTATTCAAGTACCACGTTGTAAAACGAAACAAACTATGTCCTGTGGCAAACCATATGAAATCCTAAAGCCATAGTAGATGGAGGACCCAACTCAACATTATACTTGATCATTTTGAGTAAATTAATATTTGTCATTTCATTGGCAAAAGTATGTGAGCCTCTAGGACTAGCAGTTAATTTGAAGGTAAATTTACAGTCAGGTGTTTTCAATCAATGGGATGACAGTCAGGTGAGTTGTATTTAAAGAACAAGGATATATCAAGACTCTGATCTTCACCACATGCTTATGGAAGTGTATCATAGCATAAAAAAGATTTCTGAGGACCTTAGACAGAGTTACTGATGCACATTGGACTGAAAACTGTTACAAAACCATCTCTAAAGCGTTTGGACTAATCCACAGTCACACTGTGTACAAATGGAAGACATTCAAGATCATTGTTACCCTCCCCAGGACTTGTCACACCAACAGCAAGGTGTGTACTAGTGTAAAGGGTCGCAAAGAAACCAGGGTAACCCCTAAGCCTCTCTCACAATTGCTCACGTTCATGAGCCCACCATCAGATGGACCATGAACAACAATGGTGTACAGGTGTAGCAGGGTTGCAATGAGAAAACCACTGCTTCCCAAAAAGATGATGTGTGCCTCTCAAGAGGCACATGGACAAGCCAGAAACCTACTGGAGAAGCATTCTATGAAAGGACGAGACCAAAATAAAACTATTTATTTGAGAAGCATCTGGAGAAAAAACACTGCATTCCAGCATAACCATCACTGATGGAACAATTAACTCTAACTTATACCAGCAAATACTAAAGGAAAAGGTCAGATCATCTGCCCATGAACTCAATCTCAAGATAAAGTGGGTCATGCAGCAAGACGGTGATCCTAAACAGAAGCCGTTCTACCAAAAACAAAACTCAAGTTAACGTTTTACAATGGCCAAGTCCTGACCTTAATCAAATAGCAATGTTGCGGAAATCAACCAGCATCCCAGAGCTGAAGCTGTTCTGTATGGAGGAACGGGCTAAAACTCACCAAGCTGGTGTGGAGGACTGACCAGTGACAGGAAGCGTTTATAACTAAGGGGTTACACCAGACACTAAAAGTAAAGGTTCACATACTTTTGCACCTCAGAGACATGTAATATTGGACTCTTCAGTTAATAAATGACCAAGTATGTGTCGCCTCATTTTTATTTGGGTTTCCTTTCTGTACGTTTACGACTTAATCTGATGATGTTTTAGGTCGGACTTACGCAGAAATATAGAAATTTAAGAAGGGTTTACAAACTTTAAAGCATTACTGTATATTAAAAAGTGCATAATGTAAATTCAACTATTTGAAGCAAACAAATTAGAGCTTCACTAGTCAGTGAAGTTGTAAGTTGTCAGAAATAAAGCACATTAAGTGCGCAGGGCTGATATCTGAACCGGTAGCAGTAGTAACCATACTAGCTAAGCACGAGCTCCACCGCGGCTTACTGCTACTGATGCCGGTACACGCACATGTTACAGCCACCGGACTGACCGGACAAACACACACACAGTTACTACTTCAGAAGGAAAAGAAACACAGAATGAAAGCCTGGATTAACATGATCCTTAAACACGGTTTTAATAAAGCTGGTTTTAATAAGGAGCTGCTCGTGCAGCTCGTGTTCTAGAAATCTCCACCCACATGACTCTGGCTAAGCCCGCTAGCTGCTTAGCCTCCCCGTAACAACACTCCTACTGCTAAAACCACAAAGCTGGAGTTCCTTACCTTAGCGCCGTCCTTCAACATTTGGGCAAAGCCCGGAGCTTTAGGAACGTGAAGGGCCATTCTGAGATATAAAGCGGCCCGGTGACAGAAACAGTTAGACTGAAGCCGCTAAGAGCCGCACGCAGCGCAGAGCACACAGCTAAGAAAGGACAGGACCTGCTGTCGATAGCCGAAACATAGACCATCCGCCTGACAGGGTAAAAAGAAGATCGACGATCGCATCAAACGCCTCCCATGAATACGTCGTTTGGTTAAACTGGTTCTTAAACGCATTTCTTTGTTCCCCCATGACTGCTGCAGCTTCACAAAGATGATTTGACACTTTAAAACACATTAACTGTCAAGTGAGCAAACTGCTTAGCCAACTGCTAGCTCAGAATTCAAAACTCTGTTTAAACTATTACAAAATGCAACCAAAACAAAAGCGCTGCTATTGCATTTGAATGCATAAACCATCTCAAATTATTTTTTAAGCACAGTTTTTGTTCTTTTTATGCTTTAGCTCTTTCATGGTCACTGTCACCTGTATCTGGGGAATACTTTTTACATTTACAGCATTTAGCAGACACCCTTATCCAGAGCGACTTACAATTGGTACAGTCTTACAATCCAAGCAATTGTGGGTTAAGGGTCTTGCTCAAGGACCCAACAGTGGCAGCTTGGCAGAGGTGGGATTTGAACCCTGGTCCATAGTCCAGTACCTTAACCACTAGGCTACCGCTCCACTCTGCCAGTCCATTGCAGGGCTGGGTTTCCCTGGTCGTCCCCGACCTCAGCCATATTAGACGGCCTCGCCACCGGGCTCCCCGTGACCCTGAACTGGATTAAGCAAGTGTGAAAATGAATGAGAAAATTTTTGAAATGCATTTTTTTAAGACCAAGAAACAAGAAAAATATTTCAACAAATTTTGTAAGCTGCACTTCCTACTTCCTACCTGTAAGTTCTGCACATTCCTATTATAAAATAACACTTTTGAGAATGAAAAATGAACTTGTAACTCATCAGCTAAAGTGGAACACAGCAAAAAATGCAGTTTTCTTAATATCTAATAAAGAAGACTATGCATGTTGGGAATGTTTGAAAACACTCTCAAAACACACATTTTAATCCTGTGAACATGCAGTTATGAATTGCTTGACAAACATGTAGCTTTATTATAAAAGAATTACTTTTATGGGTTATTTCATTTTAGAAATGTGCTCACAAACACATTGATGTCATGACAATCCAAAACATTTAATTAAATTCTGCACAATTATAGCAAAGTCTTATTATTTGGTTTTGTCACTGGCTAGCAACAAAGCTCTGTGTTATGGGACAGTGGTGGCCCAGCGGTTAAGGTGCTGGACAATGGACCAAAACTGCTTGGATTGTAATTCTGTATAACTTGGTCGCTCTGGATAAGGGTGTCTGCTAAATGCTGTAAATGTACCTGATATCTCACTTAAACTGAACTCACCCTATAAATGGCAAACTAGCAAAACATGTTAAGGTTCTTTATCTTATAGTAATAGCTAAAACTAATATTAATTATAGCCAGGTCCGTGAAATACAAATACCTCTGCCAGCAATAACTTCATATCATTATTTTCAGCCAAACAAACAACAATCCTTGTCCTCTTTCTCTGCTCTACAAACTGCATGAGCTGCTAAAACTACAAAAGTAATTTACATATGATTAAATTGAATGTAGGGGAAATAAAAATTAGGAAATAAAAAGTGGTTTCTACCTCTTTCTTTTGTACTTGGACCTGAATACACAGATGGATGCATTAACTGTATATTATAGTCAAACTCAATTACTGAGATAGGACAGGGCCAAGAAGTGATTCCTGAGGATGTTCTGTAGTAATCCCATGACATTAATAAAGTGAAGACAATGCAAACCCACATGCTGCACACATTATGAAGGCATGGCTGCAGAAGAAGAGGGTACGGGTGTGAGAAGGAACTGCACTGTTATAAAACGATAAAAGCTTTACTTTCCCAACTTTTTTTGGAATATGTTGCAGGCCTGAAATGAAGGAATGGATATATATTAACAATTGAAATGATAGACAAAACATGAAATATCTTGGGTTCATACTCTCTGCAATGAAATAGAAGTCAAAGGAAATGTAAGAAACATTTTTTTGCCTGGTTTGGGGATGTACTAGCACAAGGACGAAAAAAATGTGTATTCACTAACTGAAAACATAAATAAATATATGCTGGTAAAAAGGAAACAAGAAAGAAACCAATGACATAAAGTAAGAAAGAACAGATGGCCACAGCCGTTAATGGAGCTTATCCACTGAAACAGCCTCATTTCAAAACAATGGCATCACTTGGCTGGTGTGTGTTACTCAGCGCTGATTGGAACAGGAGACATTTTTCTTGTCTAAAGTCATGCATCCCAGCCTTTTAACTGGCACCGGTGTAGGGGGTGTATCTGGAGTCCTAGTGGGCAGCCCACACACACAAACACACACACAAATCTGTCATGTTTCTGAAGAGTTGCTGAGATGATTCCTCTGAAATCTTTCACTTTCTCCTCTCTGGCCCTGGTGAACTGGCCCAGATGATCGGACTGACTTTCTGTGGAAAACTCTGCCAATTTCTACACCTTTTTCTGTGGAATCAGTCATTCTTGATCCTTGATCGGCTTCAGGACGTTCTCAGAAATAAGCTTTTGTTGACAGGTAAGGTTTCTAGCTATAACATTGTACAGCTTGACAAAGAAAGTTTCTTGTACTTGACTCGAACAGTCTTTTGTCACGTCGTGTCCCTTTTGTAAGAGTTTAATGTGCATGACTTGTTCAAACATTGTAATGTCTGTCCGTAGCTTGTGTCAGGTTAGACTACAAACCTCAACAAACAGATTTGATGATATCCAATGCTTTCATTAATGCATTTGATTTCAATGAAACAGCATGCTTGGGTCAGTGCAAAACCCTGAAAAAGTGTGACCTCACCCTGTGCTCAGAGGGGCTCTCCCTCTAATTGTTTAATACCCAGTGCAGTTTTGGGCACATGATGAAATCCTGTCATTGCCTCTGCGAGGTGAATGATCTCACGTTACAGCTGTGTATTAAGGGAAACGAGCTTTATGCCCTCGGCTTCAGCTTTCTCATCTCTCTTGCTCAGGGAATAAATGATCACCTCAGCAAGACGATACACCACCGACAAACCTGAAGTTCAAATCTCCTTCAGCCTTGATGAGTCCTCAGGTAAGTTACGTGTTAGGGCCTGCATGTTAGACTTATGAATTGATAGGAGTTATGAAACGGCAATGCTTTTATAAAAGGGTTTTGTCCTCCCAATCACCTCCCCCCTCCTCAGTAATGCCATAGACTGCATGCCTACAACCAAAACAGCAACCCGCAAAAGCCTGCACAAAGCCCCTCTCATGCCAGATCTGTTTTAACTTTTGTCATTCTTTCAGTAAAGCAGGTGCTCCCTCTATTTCGGTAGGTTGCTGGCATCTTCAAAACAAAATATCCACTAGACACACAGCATAACCGGTCTGTGCTGTCAAAGTGTTTTACAGCTATTCAGGCGAATGTTTGGACGGCAGCTGCAATGTGATCATCCCGGCATCAGGTTTCCTTTCTAATACCTCACTGCATGCGTGATTCACTCGTTTGCTTTTAGAACACTAGCCTATATTTAAAACCATTTAACACTGAGTCCGCCATTGCTGCCCTGCACCTCCCGTCACTGCAGGGCAGAATGATTCATTTACATCACAGTAAGGAATTACCTGTGCAAGAGCCTCCAAATGACAACGAGTGAGGAGTCTGGTGTTGAAAAAGTAGACCAAGCAGAGAACAATATGAGTACACCTGTACATTTAAGTGCGGTTAAGTGTAATAAGACTTACAGTCTTGAATTTAACATAAAAGATACAATGTCCACCTTTTTTGCCCAGAGTAATGTTTAAACCTCTAAAAGCCCGACGCTTGCCATGTGCTATGAATGACAGTGATAGTATATTAGTGTTTCCCAAGTCAGCCTGATTTGAATTTTATTTTTAGGAACATGCTTAAAATCCACATGTAGTACTGACACCAAAGTAATCAGTGACATCACTATAACCATAGAGAGTACAAGCTTTGTGTTAACTGACTTGGGTCCAGAAAAACAATCCCCCTTTTTTTCCATAAACATTTCAGAAGATTGTTTACATTTCAACTGCTTTTACGGTCACTGTTTTTAGATGAATCTCAACAAACAAGCAAACTCAGTGTTCCCTCCAAATCTGCTTCCCAGACACGCATGCATAAGCGCATGATTGGACGCTTTTTCCGTACATGCTGATTGGATTAATTTTGTCTGTCTCCTCCATTTGCTTTTACGACTTCTGTTTACACAGCCTGGAGGAGCCACAGAAAAAAATCTGTTTTCCTGTAACACATTTCTGGCAACATATAACTCAGAAAATCACTGACCATCCTTTCAGATTATTAAACCAAATCCGTCAGAAACTAGTTCCATACAAAGGAGTTACAGTGGGGCAAAAAAGTATTTAGTCAGCCACTGATTGTGCAAGTTCTCCTACTTAGAAAGATGAGAGAGGTCTGTAATTTTCATCATAGCTACACTTCAACTATGAGAGACAGAATGAGAAAAAAAATCCAGGAAATCACATTGTAGGATTTTTTAAAGAATTGAATTGTAAATCATGGTGAAAATAAGTATTTGGTCAATAACAAAAGTTCAGCTCAAGACTTTGTAACATAACCTTTGTTGGCAATGACAGAGGTCAAACGTTTCCTGTAAGTCTTCACCAGGTTGGCACACACTGTAGCTGGTATTTTGGCCCATTCCTCCATGCAGATCTCCTCTAGAGCAGCGATGTTTAGGGGCAACACAGACTTTCAAACTCCCTCAACACAAATTTTCTATGGGGCTGAGGTCTGGAGACTGGCTAGGCCACTCCAGGACCTTGAAATGCTTTTTCCCGGAGCCACTCCTTCGTTTGCCCGATGTGATGTGTTTGGGATCATGTTGTCATGCTGAAAGACCAGCCACGTTCCATCTTCAAACGCTCTCACTGATGGAAAGGAGGGTTTTGGCTTAAAAATCTCCCACGATTACATGGCCCCCGTTCATTCTTCCTGAACAAGGAATTCAGCGTCCTGTCCCCTCTGCAGGAGAAAAAAAACAGCCCCAAAGCATGAGTGGGCGTGATGCGGTGAACGTAAAGATTAAAGAACGCCCAAAAACAGTAATGCGTAATTCAGAGGTTTTGGCTTTAAAATCTCACGATACATGGCCCCGGTTCATTCTTTCCTGCACACGGATCTGGGCCCGTCCTTCCCTTTACCCCGTCATTGTTCCGCCCCACCCCCGCTCCGGACCCCTCCATCTTTTTCCCCTGGCCCGACAGGATGGGGATGGCGACCCTGATCTTCCACACTTCTTTCTATGTTTGTCGTTGGTTTCTTCCCCCTACACATCCGTTCTGTCATTTGTCCTGTGGATTGGGCCCCCCACAACGACTTAATTCTCTTGTTTTCTTCTTCTCCAAAAACACGGCGAGTTGAGTTTTTATACCAAAAGTTCTGTTTTTGTTTCATCTGACCACATGATATTCTCCCAATCCTCTTCTGGATCATCCATTATGCTCTCTGACAAATTTCAGAGACGGGCCTGGACATGTACTGGCTTAAGCAGGGGGGCACGCCTGGCACTGCAGGATCTGAGTCCCTTTTTGTTACTTTGGTCCCAGCTCTCTGCAGGTCATTCATCAGGTCCCTCCGGTAGTTCTGGGATTTTTGCTCACCGTTCTCATGATCATTTTGACCCCACAGGATGAGATCTTGCTTGGAGCCCCAAATCGAGGCGGGAGATTATCAATGTTCTTGAATGTCTTCCATTTTCTTACGCAATTGCTCCCACAGTTGATTTATTCACACCAACCTTGCTTGCCTATTGTAGATTCACTCTTCCCAGCCTGGTTGCAGGTCTACAATTTTCTTCCTGGTGTCCTTCGACAGCTCTTTTGGACTTGGCCGTGGTTTGAGTTTGGAGTCTGACTGTTTAAGGCTGTGGACAGGTGTCTTTTATACAGATAACGAGGTCAAAACAGGTGCCATTAATACAGGGTAACGAGTGGAGGACAGAAGAGCTTCTTAAAGAAGAAGTTATAGGTCTGTGAGAGCCAGAAATCTTGCTTGTTTTTGGTTGACCAAATACTTATTTTCCACCATGATTTACAATTAAATTCTTTCAAAATCCTACAATGTGATTTCCTGCATTTTTTTTCTCATTGTGTCTCTCATAGTTGAAGTGTAGCTATGATGAAAATTACAGACCTCTGTCATCTTTCTAAGTAGGAGAACTTGCACAATCAGTGGCTGACTAAATACTTTTTTGCCCTACTGTAAATGGTATTCCCTTAATGCATTAAAATAGTGCATTGATTTTCTCATTTTTGTATGTATCTTGATGTTTTGTAATTATGCTAGTGATAACATTTGTATTATTTAATTTTGTGTATATTAGATTTGTGTACTTGTGAACTTGCTGCTGCTTATTTTTTCAGTTTTGTGATTTTGGCAGTCTAATACTCTAGTGATTTTGCTAACTATGGTCACTGACAAAAAATATATCACACCCAGATAGAAATGTCGGGTTGACGCAAGACTCAGCATGCAGTTATGTCTCAGGCAGATATGTGAATGATTACAGGTGTGGTCTGATTAGACACAGGGTCTTTCCACTAGAGGGTGTAAAAATGCTTTCCCTGCTGCTTAATAAAAAACTCTCAGAGGCTACTTTTGGGTAGCGTATCTCTTAGTGAGAGATTGTTGACTGGCATGCATGTATGACGCACTCTAAGACATTTTGCCCGGTTGGCACATCATAGAACTGAGAGAAATAGGATGACTGTTTCAATGAATTGCCCACCATCTAGGCCATTCTGACCTAGCTGTAGGGAGGTGTTGGGAGCAGAAAAAGGTGTAAAAAAAAAAAGAAAAAAGTAGAAAGGTGTATGTAACCACGCTGCATTTCTATAAATAACTTTCAGTGTTTCAGACAACAGCAAGAAAGTATCTGCAATGATCTCATCCCTCTAGTGTCTTTATCATGTTGAAGTGCTATATCAGGCTGAAGACGGGCCAGTTTTGCTCATGTACTGTACTGTGCAAAAGTCTGAGGCCACCATTAGATTTGTTGTTTTAGCAATGGTTTATGACTCCACAATATTCTTTTCTACTGATCTTTATTTAAATTTTTGTGAGAGTTAACATATCTTAGCTGTTTAACCCTGTTCCCCTTCTGAAAAAAAAAGTGGTTTCTTGACTGCTACCCTTCCAAAAAGGTCATTACTGATCAAGCTTCTTCAGACTGTAGAAGGGCCAACATGGCTTTCCAATGAAGATGCTGCTATTGCTCAAGTATAAGGGGAAGTCACATTAAATACTTACTACTGTAGCCTATTGAAGCTGTTTTTTTTCTAATTTTCAGTTTTTCAGTACTGCATACAAATTTCCTGTATTGTCTGGTTGTATTTTAATTAAAAGGCTGAGAAATAATTATATATGCTCAGTGTACCATTGAACGTATATAATTAGCCCCATGGTCGATACATGACCACACCAACAGTATTTGCTAACTGCATCAGAGGATTCTCAACATGTGTACATTCAGTACGTATAGACATAGCTGGCATTGCATTTGCCAGTGCAGAAAACTTGTCTGTCATAGCCCTCGTTTAACAGCTCATTATGAATAATTCTGGTCTTGGAGAGATCCAATCTGTCCACTCAAGCTTTAATGCACCAGACTAACAGGTGTTAGCTGATGTTGTCACTTGCATTGAGATGACTATGCTGTGGTCGAAAACATAAACAACCAGACATTATGCTTAATTCATACTCCTGCTTAAACTATGAGACAGTGTATGAAAAAGAGTACAATACATAACCAAATAATACAAGATAAAGGAACACCCAACATTGTGAGTGCTAATATGAAGTCAGTTCCACTCTTCTGTGTAGGCTTTTCACTAGATATTGGAACATGACTGAAGTGATTTGCTTCCATTGATCCATAAGAGCAATAGTGAGAATCATCTCTAATGTGTTTACTGAGGTTTTGGTCGGGGCTTTGTGCAGACCCGTCAAGTTGTTTCAAAGAAACTTTTTAAGCCATTTTCATAGAGAAGAAAGGCATATCGTTGGAAACACAGTTCTCTGAACGCAGAATTGTCATTGCACTGTTTTTTGAATAAACTCTATGAATTATAGATTGTCCTAAATGGGTTGTAGTTAAATGAACAAAGTGCCAAATCAAGTTCATAGGTGCTGTGAAAACTGTAATAGAAGATGATGCAGACAAAACTGGTTCAGAAAAAAAAACAGCCCTAGGTATTCTGTAGGTATCATAAGGAGTACCAGTGGTGCTGAAAGTTTGTGAACCCTTAGAAACGTTCTAGAGTTCAAACTCTTTGGAGATGGTTTTGTAACCTTTTCGAGCCTGATGAACGCATCAACAACTCTTTTTTCTGAGGTCCTCAGAATATCCTTTGTTCATTCCCATGATACACTTCCACCAAAACGGTTGTTGTGAAGAGCAGACTTTGATAGATCCCTGTTCTTTACAATAAAACAGGGTGCCCCCTCACACCTGATTGGCATCCCAATTGATTGAAAACAACCTGACTCTAATTTCAACCTTCAAATTAACTGCTAAGCCTAGAGGTTCACATACTTTTGCCACTCACTAAAATGTAATATTGGGATTTTCCTTTTCCTCAATAAATAAATGACCAACTATAATATTTTTGTCTCATTTGTTTTAACTGGGTTCTCTCTTTATCTACTTTTTAGGACTTGTGTGAAAATCTGATGATGTTTTAGATCAAGATCTAATTTATTTATTTTATGCAGAAATATAGAAAATTCTAAAGGGTTCACAAACTTTCAAGCACCACTGAATGTTGAAAAAAGTTCAAATTTATTTCTACTGTGCTTGTTACTGAGCGTCCCTCTGCCCTTAGTCTAAGGCAAGGATGCACAACTCAAGATCAAAACGACCAAAGCCCAGATCAGTCGGGACAGCCCTGCCCAACACTCCTGGTGGCTTGGCCAAAGGCATGACATGACAGAGGCAGGCAGGCAAGGATGGCCCCAGAACTCCATCCCTAGTAACCAAAAGCATGCAACCCAATCTAAAGTTATCCCAGTTATCTGCAAAATACGTTCTGGTTAAGGGTCTTTGTTGAGTTTGAGATCTATAGAACTAGGCTACAGTATGTAGGGCATATTTCATGCTTATATTTATTTCCATTTGTAAACAGCTGTTCAAAGCCTATGTGTGTGCAATTGCTTGATTTGAATATAATACTGTTTAGTTATATTTAAAACTTAGGTTGCGATTTTCCCCCCTTTTTGCATTTGCAAGTTTAAAATTGTTCCAAACAGAAACCAAAAATGAATATTGATGAGACAATGAGATATAAAAGTAATAAAGCAATAAGCACGAGAGGAGGTGCATTATTGTGAATATATCACAGGAAAGAGGTTGTGATGTATTCACCAATATGATAGTATATATCACAATAATGCACCCCCTCGAGTGCCTTATTGCTTTTTATACCACAGTTCCGTTATCGTTTATCATTTATTGTTAGATTTTAAGATAAAAAGGACAGAAAAAAAACGATTTTTAAAAAAACGTTTATCACCCTTCCGCGAGGTAAAATAGTTCCATTCTATCGTTACCTCGCGGCATTAAAGTCTAGGAACAGAATTACCCATAACTGTTTATTATTCAGACAATAAACACAAATATATCGATTGGTAAGTTTTAATTTATTAAAGAGAAAGTTTATTTACATTCAGCAAATAAAATGGGTCGGGTTTACAAGGCAAGCTCTTACTAAGATCCACTATTCTACCGACTGAAGCAAATCGGAGTCAGATCCCGGTGTTCTAACCAAAGTCTAGGATCCCGTTTGATTAGTGATTATAAATTTGTATGATGAAGCTCTTAATGTTAATCTGATCAGTCAGAAATGTAAGGACAGAGTTACAGAGCATCAGCAGCTTCTCTGGGTTAGAGCTGGACTTACAGATAACAAACCTGTCACAGCAATGAACGCCCGATTAGCCGTTCATGGTGTTTAATGAAAGATGCAGAGTTTAACTCCAGCAAACCTCGTCTTTGTGAGGGATGAAGCTGGTTCAGGTCATTTATATTGATGGGACTGAAACTGATCTTCAGTCTCATTGCTCTTCAGTCGAGCTGTGAATCCATTAAGAGCGCGGGAGACGATTGATTTAAAGTACTGACTTCGTTTCGCTTTTCCAGCACTTCCAAATCCTAAAGGTGATAAACCTTTGGCTCAGGTTGGTCATTAATAGCTTCATCTTCCAAATTAATATCGTTTTCAAAACCAATAGATTTTATAAAGTAATAACTTTCATTTCGGCAGTGTTTTACTCATTATAACTTGGCTGCTTTTTCTGGCCGGCGTCGGTGCCAGGTTACGTGTGTGCCGCGGATTAATACTTATAGAGCGTCGGTCACAGTGCCGTTACGGTCAGTAATGTCACGGCGGAAGACGTCTCTCAGATTGCGGGTCGGAACTAACTGTGGTAGAAGAATAATTGTGTTGCTGCCGTCATCTCTGAGAAGCGACCATCCATCACTAACATTGACCCCCCTTGCTCTGCACCTCATAACCTTCGAGACACGAGCTTGGCTTGACCGGACCCACCAATCAAAATTAAAGGAAGACAAGCATCAAGACTCTTCTCTATACTGGCACCCAGGTGGTGGAATGAACTTCCACTGGATGTCCAAATGGATGAATCTCTTGCTATCTTCAGATGGTGACTAAAGAGTCACCTCTTCACTCAGCACTTAACTGAATCTAGTTGAATTGTGTTCTTGGGCTATTGCTTATTTCTACTAGCATGAGGTCATGTCTATTAAAGAGTACAAAGCACGTATGTAAGTCACCCTGAGTAAGAGTGTCTGCCAAATGATGTAAATGTAAGGAGATCAAAAACTGCCCTCGGCCATTATCCTCTCTCACCAAACATTACAGTTGGTACATTTGTAGGAAACTGGAGCATTTTTCCATCACTGACCAAACCCAGATTTGTCAGTCAGGCAAGCAGACGATGCAGCCAGATTCCTTACCAAAGCCTAAAAACGTCCTTACTGCTACTTACACCTTGCATGGCATGTGAATTTGGATGCAGCTGCTCAGCCACGGAAATCCAATCCCAGCCAACAGTGCTTGTGCTGACATGGAACTGTAGTTAGTGCTGCAACTGAAGACAGATGATTTTTACTCTGTATGTGGCATGCCTCTTCATAGCAAAGCTGTTGTTGCACATTTACATTTGCTAGCAGTGTGTTGACTGGGGCAGCAGGGTAGAAATTAGATGAACTTGTGGAAGGTGAGCTCATATGACAGTGCCATATTAAAATTAACTGAGATATCACTATGACCAATTGTACCACCAATGTCTCATGGCTATATGCTTCATTTTATGCACCTGTTAGCTATGGGTGAGTCTCAAACCGATGGATCCATTAGTTGTTTACACACTTTTTGAAAGGTATTCTATACAAGTCATTTTATTTTAGCTGCATTTGCGGATAGAATTGTATGATGTTGTTAATGATGCATGTTTTTTATTTTATCCTGGTTGGGGTTGTGCAGGGGGTGCCAGTCCATCGCAGGGCTGGGAAATGGTCACTGATTGCCATGCTTGGGGAAGATCAGTGCATCTAACCTCACCTCTCTCAGATATGGCGTTGCTGGGACTTGAACCCAGGACACTGTGGTGGGCTAGTGAATTTCTGCTAGTCCTAAACATGCATTCTCCCACTGAAACATGAGAGGCATTAGTACCACCTGTGTTTTATATATGTACGATACTATGCAAAAGTCTTGTTGTTGTTTAGCAATGGTATAATGACCATATATAATATATTGTCGACGATTGGACCCAAAAATTGCAAACTTGGATTTGTCACTCCATAATCGTCTTTTCCACAGACCTTCATTCCAATTTTTGTGAGCTTTAGCATATCTTTGCCTTTTCACCCTGTTCCCCGCTACCCTTCCAAATAGATAATTCCTGATCTAGCTTTTTCGGACTGTAGAAGGGTCAATTTGGCATCCTGCTGAAGCTGCTAGATGCTGCTATTGCTCAAGTGTAAGGGAAAGGCCACAGTAAATACTTGAGACTATAGCAACGTTTTGTTCTGATGTACTGTGGTGCTTGGAAAGTTTGTGAACCCTTTAGAATTTTCTATATGTCTGAATTAATATGACCTAAGACATCATCAGATTGTCACACAAGTCCTAAAAGTAGATAAAGAGAACCCAGTTAAACAAACCTCTAGGATTAGCAGTTAATTTGAAGGTGAAATTAGAGTCAGGTGTTTTCAATCAATGGGATGACAATCAGGTGTGAGTGGGCACCCTGTTTTATTTAAAGAACAGGGATCTATCAAAGTCTGCTCTTCACAACACATGTTTGTGGAAGTGTATCATGGCACGAACAAAGGAGATTTCTGAGGACCTCAAAAAAAGAGTTGTTGATGCTCATCAGGCTGGAAAAGGTTACAAAACCATCTCTAAAGAGTTTGGACTCCACCAATCCACAGTCAGACAGATTGTGAACAAATGGAGGAAATTCAAGACCATTGTCACCCTCCCCAGGAGTGGTCGACCAACAAAGATCATCCAAGAGCAAGGTGTGGTAATAGTTGGTGAGGTCACAAAGACCCCAGGGTAAACTTCTAAGCAACTGAAGGCCTCTCCACATTGGCTAATGTTAATGTTCATGAGTCCCCCCCACCATCAGAAAGAACACTGAACAACAATGGTGTGCATGGCAGGGTTACAAGGAAAAAGCCAACTGCTCTCCAAAAAGAACATTGCCTGCTCATCTGCAGTTTGATAAAGATCACGTGGACGAGCCAGAAATGCTATTGGAAGAATGTTTTGTGGAACGGATGAAACCAAAATACAACATTTTGGCTTAAAAGAAAAGCGTTATGTTTGGAGAAAGGAAAACACTGATTCCAGCAATAAGAACCTTATCCCATCCGTGAAACAATGGTGGTGGTAGTAATCATGGTTTGGGCCTGTTTTGCTGCATTCTGGGCCAGTGACTGCTTGCCATCATTGATGGAACACTGAATTCTGAATTAATATCAGAGAATTCTAAAGAAATATCAGGACATCTGTCCATGAACTGAATCATAAGAGAAGGTGGGTCATGCAGCAAGACAACGACCCTAAGCACACAAGCTGTTCTACCAAAGAATGGTTACAGAAGAATGAAGTTCATGTTTTGGAATGGCCAAGTCAAAGTCCTGACCTTAATCCAATGGAAATGTTGTGGAAGGACCTGAAGCGAGCAGCTAATGTGAGGAAACCCACCAACATCCCAGAGCTGAAGCTGTTCTGTACGGAGGAATGGGCTAAAATTCCTCTAACCCAGTGTGCAGGACTGATCAACAGCTACAGGAAACGTTTAGCTGCAGTTATTGCTGCACAGGGGGGTCACACCAGATCACTGGACACAGCAAAGGCTCACATCTTTTGCCACTCACTAATATGTAATATTGGGATCATCATTTTTCCTCCATAATATAATGAACCAAGTATAAATATTTTTGTCCTCATTTGTTTAAAACTGGGTTCTCAATTTATGTTCTTTTAAGGACTGGTGTAAAAATAAGATGATGTTTAGGTCATATTTATGCAGAAATATAAAAAATTCCTAAAGGTTTCCACAAACGTTTAAGAACCATTGTGTCTAGTTTGTAAGTAAAGAGACTGGGAAATAATTATATATGGTCATTATACCATTGTTAAGACAATTTAATTATAAGTAATCTAATGGTGGCCTAAGACTTATCTTTTTTCTTTCATTGCACAGAGCTGAACGATGAAGATGATCAATTCCCATCTTTTCCTTCCTGACCTTGAAGCAAACGTCTCTCCAGGTAACCACTGATCTTTTGTTTACATGTAGAATGCTGGATAATCGATACAATAAACGACATTCCTCCTGCCATATACTAAGCATGTGTACCTGCATGGTGAAGTATCTGACTCGATCAATGTAATGGCCTGCACTGCAGCAACGATAAACTAACAGCAAAGTTCCATTTAATGGTTTGGTCACACATAGATCATGTAAACTTTGACTGGCCTCTCAGGTCAAGAGAGTTCTTAGCTGTCATGTTCATCTGTGACTTCCTGATAAATGTAGAGGATTAAAATTACAGAACTAGACGTAAGGGACATCAAGAGTGGCTCGCTTATATGCCATAGCATGCAATAAACCATTCCTGGATCACACACTAACACACAACACCACACACACCAGAGTAAACTATGTAGAGCAACAAATGGAGTCTGTAACTGTAGAACCACAAAGTGCTTCTGGAACTGATCAACTGGACAATGAATGTAGAAACAAAGAGGTGTACCTAACGATGTGATTGGTGAGTGTACAGTATATACTGTAACAATAATGTTATGCTATAGCTTGAACACCAGAGGGCAGCAGTGTAATTTTGATTCCTAGTTCACAATTACATTAAATCACCTTTCTTTCTATATGAAACTGATAAAACAGACAATGAGTGACAATAAGAAAGAAGGTGTACCTAATAAAGTGACCAGCGAGTGTATATACTGTAGCCATGGTATGCCATTTACTTAGCTGAAGATGTATTATTAGTAGTATTATTATTACTTGTGGGACACAAGAAGGATTCCTTCATTATCAAAAGCCTGTTTTTGCCTGGGTACACATGATAAATGTTTAAAGTAGTCAAGAAAAAGGTCAATGAATGTTTTATAATAAATCATAAAGGGAAAGTTTACTTTATGTCATGCTCTATTGACTTTTCATGAATGCCACAACAGGAACTGTTTTAGTATTTCATTACACAACCCTTCTCTCACATAAAATGTGTAGTTTAAAGGGAACAATGAAATAAAAGAACAAAATGAAACAAAACATTTTGCTATGCTGGTCCTATATTTTTGTATGTAAAATCAACACAGTACGTCACATTAAATTAAATGTATTCAATTAGAGAAAAATGCAGAACATATGCATTTCAACTAGCAAAATCCTCTGTCTTTGCCACATGAAAGCTCTGTGAAACAGGAGAACTCCCCTCACTGAACAAGCTTGTACCAAAGAAAAAGGCGTGTCCATCATAATGGAACATTTAGGTTTTAGAGAAGAGGACACAGAACAAAAAGAACAGCACTACATCACCAACTTATAACAGTCTCTAGTCCAAATGGGAGTTACAGAGCAGTGAGCACATGGGCAGTAAGTGTAGCACACCTGTACCCTGAAAAGCAACTACACTGTACTCAAGTTGAGAAGTAGACTTCCAATTGTACTGGAATAAGATCTACTAGCAGTGACTGTACTTTCACTGAAGTATAAAATCCCTGTACTTCAACTCTTTAGTGCTAATTTAACAGACATATTAGAAAGCACCGATATACACGGTGACTATAAAGTCCCACTAAATGTATTGCTCAGTCTGTTTTTCCGATTTATACGAAGAACAATTAGCCCAGGTTTAATTCCCATTACGCTGACTCAGTGTGAGCCCAGTGGGTGATGTGACGAACACGAAAGCACATATCAACAATGTTCAAGTGGGACTTACTTTATAGACACCCTGTAATTTACACAATTCATGTTCTGTACACCTTGAACATATAGTGGTTCTGTAACTGGAACAAGAACGTACAGACACATAGAAGCCAATCCATGAATGAATACATTTTTTATCAACAGAGTGAAAATGGAAGTGTAATACTGGTCTGACGAGACTAATTACAACAACAAACAGGTAGGAACAAACTATACACAGTGGGAGGAGTTGATGGAGAAGTTTCAGAATTGGAGAAGTGGCCATTGAAGAAAAAAAAAGCTAATCTGGCCTCCAAACAAAGGCAAACAGGAAGCATTCATGACAAATCATCATCATCTTGTGCTTGTGTGAAGTCAGATGACTCTTTCTGTTCTTTCCTCTGGACGTGGGCATAGTGGAAGATCTGGATGTTCACTGGAAATTTACATTCAAACTCAAAGGAAATTTGCAATAGTTTCAGCCCCAGACCTACATTACTCATGCAGATGCAAGCACGGCATACCTCAGAGATATTAGCATAAGACTTTAGTGGTTGTGATGTCATTCATGAAACAACAAAACATGATTAGATTTTTTTTTTATCCCTTTTCTCATTTTCAAGCTTTTAGTTTTTACCTACCAGAAGAAAGGTACACTCGTCAACAAAACAATTTTCACCAAGAAGGACTTGTTGGAACCTAATGAAACTTTATATGTATGAATGTAATGATGCTATATGTAAGTGCTTACAATATTAGAGCTAAAGGATAGATTTATTGGGGAGAACTGTGCAAGGAGGCTCTAGTACCCTGTTTACAATAGCAGCCTGGATACAAGAGGAGATACAGTTGGGCATCGGAGGCAAACAGGTTCTGTATGGTGTCCTGTGGCACATTTGCCCACAGATGTTGTAGTTGGGTTTGAAGCGCTCACCAAGAGGCCTCCATACTCAAACCTGACTGTCATCAGATCCCAAAAAGAACCTGGATTTATCTTTAAAGATGATACGGTTGTGACGGTGGCTGGCTGTCGATGGCCAAATATGTAATGGCCCCCGTGACAACAAATTTCTTTCTGCTGAGCGCCTGGAAATGGTCCGGGCAGAGATAAGGGTGTGCAGTGAAGGTGCCACCTGTGTGAGGATGATGAACAACAAAACTGTGGGAGCTGCTCGTGCTTGTTGGTGGATCAAACAATCCTCTCTACTGGTGGTCTGTCCAGGGCCTGTTAATTGTGTCTGCATGCCCTCACAGAACTACTGCTCCCAACACCTCCTAACAGCTAGGTCAGAGCGGCCTATATGGCCGGTAATTCATTAAGATGACCATCCTGCTTCTGTCAGTCCAACGATACGCCCCCTCTTACATTCTGTCAACTGCGCAAAATGTCTTCGGGTGCATCATAGAGGCATGTCTAGCAGTCAACGACCTCTCACCAAGAGCTACACTACCCAAAAGTAGCCTCTGCGAGCTTTTATAGGTCAGTGGGAGAAGACTTTTACGCCGTCTTGACCTGTAATCATTTACATATCTGCATGCTGAGTTGTGCAACAATCTGACACTTCTATCTGGGTGCGTTCTTATCTCCTTGTGCATTGTCAATGAGTACACCCTGGCTGTCTGAAAGGAACAACAATGATGCAGCTTAAAAAAAGAACGGCAGTACAGCTACAGCAGGCACTGCAGGAGATTGCAGTTGTTCCAAAAGTGATATTTTGGATGATTTTGCTGAGAGTCATCCTGAAAGCAGAAGTCCTGATAGAATGAAGGCACTATTTTTCACACCGAGTTTCGAACTGTGGTTAGATCTGTAAGTGGTCAGCTGGTGGACATCATAGAAAGTTTTAGCCTTGGGGATTTTTTTTTTCCATGGACACTCCACACTGATTCAACATGGGCTCAGCCCTGGTTTTATTGACTGCTATTTAAATTACAGAAAGGGTAGCAGACACAATAAGCAGGTCGCCTCAGTCACGGTTTTACTAACTCATGACTAATGTTTGTAGCTGGACTAAGTATTAGAACTTCCCCAAACCCTCTCATTTAACCACTTAACCCCTGATGTATTGTTGTTATTCTTCTTAAAGCATATTATTTAGTGACTGTTATGAATTACCCAGTAAACACGGGCACACTAGTAGTTATTATAGTCAGGAATTGAACTCGAGTGGTGTACGTAATGTATAGTCTTGCAGCACAATCAGCTACTTTAAGATATATAAATGCTATTCCTGGCTAGCCAATTCCTGAGTAAGTAAACAGACGTCGAATTTTGTTCTCTGATTCACATCCACAGCCGGTGCTGCCCTGCCAGTCTCTAAAGGAGTCTGTCCAAGTGTACAAAGACCACTGCAAAATGGCCAAAGAGTTTCACCAGGTCAAAACAGAAATTGCTCTGCTGGAAGAGAGAAAGTAAGTATGACTGCTGCGATCAGGGAATGGCCTGTAACTGCACCACAGCTGAGGAATGCTGATGTTTCGATTTACCCAGCATGCACTCATGCACGCACAGACAAGTTTCAAAAGGGAACAAGGACGTAAACAATTTCAGCTTCCCTCCAAGTTAATTTCTGACATTCGGCTTTATGATGCAACACTTCAGCATTTGTCTGGCCCTCTTCCTTAGGACACGTTCCTCTTTGATTGACAAAGGGGGATTTCCTTACAAGTCATGCTCCATTGGCTATAAATAGCCCTGTGTAATCATGACAATTCTCTTACATACTCTATTGCGGCATGCAACACTTGTCTTTTATATTAAGCAGGTCGTGTTGAGTGTAACAAGCAGGTGCTATTTCACTTTACTCCGTCATGTGGACAATGTCATTTCTTATTTCGTAGTTCTCTCTTTTGTTTCAGCCCACCTGTCTGTGCAGTCATCATGAAATTCCCTGATCAATTCTCCTAGAACGGTGCATGTGATTTAAAATGCCCTTCCTCTTGAAACTTTTTTGGAATATCTAGTGAGGCAGACTTGCCATCTTTCCAGTACATAACACCATAAAAGACCTCGCATTTAAATCTTCCATTAATACAATTATTAGCAATGAACGTTCATTTGTCATAAGCTGTAACAGTGTAATACAGTCAATTAACATGAAGTTCCAGATTATTGTTCAAACCATTTACTCATTGCTCAAACAGTTGGTCCAAAGGCTGATTAGCTTTGCTGACTGGCTGGATTTTTATTTACATGAGCAGGGGCTGCTGGAACTTTAATGTACAGCCACCCAAAGTTCAGCTGATTGACTATTTTTATTTCATCAGCTTGAGATCCAGACTGGTGGGGCTCAAATCTAGGCTGACATGATACAAAGACCAGCATTTTACAGGAAATTATATCAAATTTCAGTTTTAGAACTGAAACATGAACTAGGCACAGTTATTTACTACCACAAATGTCACTTGGAAAAGCGGTTGGAAACTGAGACTGAGCGTTTTATACTGAAGAGGTGAAATACAACTACCCGTGGTTTTTCCAAAAACTGATTTATCCCATTCTGTAATGCAGTGATTCTCAATCTTGGTCCTGGAGCCCCACCGCTCTGCACGTTTTAGTGTTTTCCCTGCTCCCAACACACCTGATCCAATTACTAAACTCATTAACAAGCCCATTACTTAGTTACAGTGGGTGTGTTTAAACAGGAAAAGCACTAACATGTATATGTGTGAGTGTGTGTGTTGGGTTGGGTTGTCCAGGGGCATGGACTGAGAAGAACACTGCTGTGAAGGAAAATGGCAAGTTGACAGAATGGTCTTTGCTCTCTGTGTATGCTCCAGGAGAGAGCTGATAACAGAACTGGCAGAAGATGAGAGGGTCACACTGGAGATAGCTCGACTGGAGGAGGAGTTCCGTCTGCTGACAGAGGAGAATCGAAGCCTGGTCACCATGTACACTGAGCGCAGTCAGCAGCTTGCAACGCTGCGCGTAACCAATCAGAAGAGGCAGGGCTCCTCATGACCTTTGGCCTTTTACGCAAGGTTCAGAAAGGCAATGTTTGCATTTTGCTTGGTACATTTTGCCAAAGGATCAGGGTTAGATGTGAGAAATAGAGTTAGGCTGAAAAATGTTGTACATTTGAAGAGGTCTTCAAGCCACCCATGTTTTTAACACGTACAGTGTGGATATCATGCAATGTGAGAAACAGAAGGGTATCACATACACATTAAATAAACAACAGAAATGTTCGATTTTAGATTGTATATTAAAGTACTACAAGTAAATAGCACTCATTCATAGATTCCTACTGATTCCGTTTTAGAATGCATAGTCACTGTCCACTGTCCATCTATCTAGGCATGGTGTACAATTACAGAAGTTAGCCCATGTGTTGCTAGGAACAAACTGTCAGCCCCTGTCTTCCCCGATCATCAATAGAAAGGGACCACTACAGCACCACCACCACTACATATGGAATGTAGTATTAATGCACAATGTGTTTACAAATGATTTCAAACCAATGTAGTTATTGTAGATCTACAACATGCACCAATGGCTGATGAACCTGATAATATGGCTACTGCATGTACAGTATTTGCTATATGAGATGGTAATATGGTACAGAACCAGTCTTGAGAGAACTATGATATTTACAAAATAAAAATGCAATATCCTAACACAAAATATACAAAAACGCTATAAATGTAGGCATCTGACTGTGCCTATAGAAAGTCATCATACCCTAATGGCATCCCTGCCTTTTGCCATATTATAACATGAAAATGAAAACAATGTCTAACTTTTTATAACTGTATTTACACATTATAACACTCAGAATCAAAATGAAAATAACACATACATTATCATTTAATTAGTAGAATTCCTAGTTTTGCTCCGGTACAACCAATCACCTTCCAGATCACAAACCAAGCTAATGGGCACACACCTGACAATAACTGTATTGGTTTAAATTACTTCAGAATAAAGCCGACTGCTCCTTGAGGATTCCACCACTGGCAGTGCATGGTAACACAAAAATACACCATGGTTGGAGAGGTGCTTTCAAAAGGGCTCTGTGATAAAGTTGTGGAAAGGCACAAGTTAAGAGAAGGAAACAAGAAGATTTCAGTGGCTTTAACTGTCCCTGTCAAGAAGTGTAAAGTGTATGGTACCACCGACAACTTGACATGAGACAAGAAGATCCTGATGAGGGAAGCTACGTACAAGTCTGTATGGCTGAGTCATTCTGTGCACGTGGCAACAACTTACACAAAGCTGGCCTGTATGGCATGGCAGCAAGAAAGAAGCCATTCCTGAAAAAGTGCAAAAGGTTTTATGGTCAGATGAAACCAAGACTGAACGTTTTGGAAGAGGTATGTTTGGCAAAACCAAAAATACACCATAGCTACCGTGAAGCATGGTGGTGGCAGCATTATGTTATGGGGTTGTTTCCCTTCACTGGGCAACTGGTCAGGATTGAAGAGAAAATGGATGCTACCAAGAAGCTATCCAAATTCTTGAGGAAAACATGCAACCCTCTGCTAGACAGCTGAAAATGGGCATTAGGTTAACCTCCCAGCATGACAACCACTCTAAACACACTGCCTGTGGCTTAGGGATAGATAGGTGAATGTCTTTCACTGCCCAAGTCACAGTCCTGGTCTAAATCCGAAAACCTGTGGATGGACTTGAAAAGAGCCGTGCACTGCCTGTCAACTTGAAGTTTGACTGAACTCGAACAAGTTTACAAGGATGAATGGGCAAACATTCCCTTCTACAAAGTAATAAATCAGGGAGCTGGTCACTTTTTCAACCCTGTTATTTTAGTTATTTATTTTTAAAATACATTTTCAGAACAGTTTCCCATCTTCTCATTACTTGAATGTTGGCAAAATGTGTAAATACAGCTGGAAAAAAGATAGACAGCTACACTATATCACTAAAAAATTATCTTGACACCCCTTAGTGGTCTTTACATAATTCAACTGATTCAAAGTATGAAGCATGCGTGGCAGTAGAATGGCTTGTACAAAGTCAGTGATTCAATTTGACATTTTCTTAGATTTCCATCTCTCCAAGACATCAGTTTGACTTTCTGTCCTGCCCTCCAAAAACAAAATCCATAAAGAACTGTTTTACCAGCTTTGATGGTGAACTTATCTGGTTTGCACAGACAAAACTGAGATAAATTGGAATACTAAGTATAAGGCGAGGCTTTTTGTCCAACCACTTCCCAACCTCCAAAATTTCGAAAATTTAGTAGCAAACCTTCTCAGAATAGTGAAGGCTGTTTTAGCAGCAACGCAGGAAACAAACTCTATACTACCAGTGTATATCTGTAATTTGTCATAAGAATAGTTGTGCAGTGTACCATTTGAACACGAGAAGCAGATGTACAGTTGTGCTTAAAACTTTTAAACCTTCAGAATAGTTTATAAACTTATTTCCACTATACAGTATATGATTTTCACACAAGTCCTAAAAGTAAATAACCAGAACCCAATTCAATTAATGAGACAAACTATTATATTTGCCCATTGATTTATTGAGAAAATCTTTCTAAAATTACATAATCTTTTACTGGAAAAGTATGTAATCCTCTAGAATTAGCAGTTCATTTGAATGTGAAATTAGAGTCAGGGGTTTTTGGTTAACATGACAATCAGGTGTGAGTGGGCACCCTTTTGTATTTAAAGACCAGGGATCTATCAGAGTCTGATTTTAACAAAATGTTTGTTTAAGTGCATCATCAAACAAACAGGAGATTTCCTCTCAGAACAGACTTGAAATACCAGATTTTCACACAAGATAAAATTATTTTACTTTGCAATTTGTTTATTGAGAGAAAATGTCCAATATTACATATCTGTGGGCGGCAACAGTATGTGAACCTCTAGGATTATCAGCGTGTTTTCAGTCAATGGGATCATGTTTGGAGGAAGGAACCATAAGAATCTTATCCCATCTGTGCAAAATGGTGGTGCAAGTATCATGATATGGGCCTGTTTCGCTGCATCTGGGAAAGGAACGCCTTCCATCACTGATGACTTCCAAATTATAACAGAAATTCTAAAGTAAAATGACATCTGACTGTGAACTGAGTCTCAAGAGAATGTGGATCATGCAGCAAGGCAACAACCCTAAGCCCACACGTTGTTCTACCAAAAATGGTTAAGAAAGAATAAAGTGTTGGAATGGCCAACTCAAAATCCTGACCTTAATTCAACAGAAGTGTTGTGGAAAGACCTAAAGTAAGCAGTTTGTGTGAGGAAATCCACATAACTGAGAGCTGAAACTGTCCTGTACAGATGAAGAAGCTAAAATTCCTCCAAGCTGACGTGCAGCACTGATGAACAGTTACTGGAATCGTTCTGGAAGCGCTCACACCAGATACTGAAATCAAAGGCTCGCATACTTTTGCCACACACAGATATCATTTACATCATTACATCAAATGAATCATTTTCTTCAATAAATAAATGACCAAGTATAATATTTTTTGTCTCGTTGTTTTAGCGTGTTCTCTTGATCTAATTTGTTTGTGTGTGAAAATGAGGTTTTAGGTCATATTTATGCAAATAGAAACTTCTAAAGAGTTCATAAATTTTAAGACACAGCACAATAGATTTAGTTTTCCAACAAAAGTAACAGTACAGTACTACATTATAATCACATAAGGATGCAAAGCTCACTAAAACAACTGCAAATGTATTCAGTAAACAGATCAAACGTTTAGTTAGTAGTATGAAGACAAAACATAGATTTAAATGCATGAAGACATTGTTTGGCCCTTATTCAACAATGGTGCTGAAACTGCAGCAGCTAGGAGCAAGCTCTGTGTGTACATTCAATAAGTATACCTCTGAAAGGCTTTTCCAAAAGCAGAACTCACACTTCCTACACTTTGTTTGTAAGTGCCAATTAGTCATGTAAGTGATAAAGAATACAAATATGGCATCCACTTGTCTGGAATTCAATAATTGCTCACTGGTAAAGTGCAGTGGTTATGTTATCCTTACAGTGAATACATTTTCGACGTACATGAAGTTCGAGAGAATACTGCAGGTTGTGATGCTACCCTTGGGACTTTCTCACCTCTGTTAGTAATAGAAGTTGTATTGTTTGTTTGACCTTTGTAGGTCATCCATATATAGAAAAAAAGAAAAAAAATAGCAATACTATTGCATTTTCTCCATTTGTACACATTTACATAGCTTGAAATGACAAATAGAATTTTGTAGCCTCTGCTAGCTCTGTGTATTTGTATTAAGCTTTTGTGAAGTCGTAGAAGATATGTTTCGTCTACTTTGGTAGAGATCAATCTCAGACATTGTGTGTTCCTTATACGCCAGAGTAACTTTACAACCCACAAATTCCATCTCTTAAATGGAACACCTTATGTAATTAGCACAGAGATTCACAAACACGTCCACACCTCAGCTGTGAATGAATAATCAATGTGTCCAATAAAGACAAGAAAAGTGCAGTGACTTTGTGATTCATGAAAACAGAATGTAATTGTCTATTAAAAGGATTTAGATGAACATCAAACCACTATTGTGAGCATTAACCTGCAGCATGTAACCTGTATTATAGCCCTATTATATTCTGCTCGTCACATCAGCCAACAAAAAATGTTGCAATGCTCTTTCTAAAAGGGTTCTTTGGTTTGTGGTTACTAATAACACTAATAAGATCCAAGTGGAATGCTGTCTAAAGGGGTTGTAGGCTTCTACTGGGAAGCTTTAAGGGTTCTCCCAATATCTCGCCTGATATGCGTTTTCCCTCCCTGAAATTCAAAATACAACAAATAGATGGAATCATTTAATCACAGCCTAGACAATGCCAGCTATACGGGTGCCAAATCTTGGCTGACCCCTGCCTAACCTCAAACTTTTCTACATTACTTTGTTAGTCCCCATTACCCTGGTCTGTAATGGTCAGGACCCCCACAGATCGGGTGCTATTTGGGTGGTGGACCATTCTCAACACTGCAGTTACACTGATGTTCCTTGACGTTGTGCTAGTATGAGCACTTGTGTCACTGCTGGACTGAAAATAGTCTACCACCAAAAACAGAGTGCACAGTGAGTAAACACAGTGTTTAAACCAGCACAGCACAAACAAACACACAATCACCACATCAGTGTCACTGCAGTGCTGAGAATGATCCACCACCCAAATACAGTAGTATCTGATCTGTGGCGGTCATCTGGGGTTCTGACTATTAGAGAACAGAGTAAAGTGGTCTAACGAAGTATGAAACAGTTGGACTACAGTCTGAAAGTGTAGAACTACAAAGTGCTTCCTTATGGTAAGTGGAACTAATAAAATTGGCAGTGTAGAAACAAGAAGATGTACGTAATAAAGTGATTGGTGGGTGTATGCTGAAGATGTAAACCTCAAACTACTTGTAATACTCTGCTGAGCTCTTACTGACAGAATGATTTCAGTCAGAAGCGGACCAACAGGAAATATACGTTACTGGAAACTTGACGGGCGGCTGGCAAAGCGAGTGTGGCCGAATTCCAAATGGGATTTTTTTTCGGTCTACGAAGTGTTACTACACAAGATGCACTTCCTGCCGTATTTAGGGCACCTGTAGAGGGAGTATGTAGCCGTTTGGGATAGTTTCAGTGGGCTGGACAATAAGGACAAACAGTTTGGCTTGGAGTCACATGATGGAAACACAAGCGCCTCCTTGTTCCGATGCGACTCCAAGTTTTAAAGGCTACGTCGGAGTGAAACAGTGGAGAAACCGAAACGTTTGGGCTTTAAATCGAGTGACATGATAGGTGAGTATTCAGGTGCGTTGTTTTTGAGTAATTTTTATGCAAAGCGTGCCGAAAAAAAAGCGAGCCGTATGTGGAAACCAGCCTACTTCGGTTAGATAACAGTATGCTATCAAAGTTTGATGATGAGAGAATGCAGTTAAAATAGCGACTGTTAACCAGTTCTGTCCAGTTTAGTCTCGCGCTGCGTTCCTTCTCTCTGTGGCGTTTGGTGAGTGACTGTAGATGTTAGTGCTGTAAATGGGCTTGTTGAAGGTAATAAGGAAATGGTTAATGTGTCCGAAGTACAGTAGTGTAGTGGTGTTTGGCGGGCGATTGAGCGTTCGGGGAGAGGCGGGAGGAGGGGGAGAGAGAATGTGCTGCTCATCCTTTATCAGCAGCAGTAACAGCAGTGAGTCAGCAGTAAACAGCGCACCAAAGCTTCCAGCTAACCCCAATATTATCTCCGGCTGCGAGATCCTACGGTAAGCCCACCGTCACCCAGCCTCTCCGCGCGCCGATTACTCACTTTTGTGCCTTTTATATAATCCATGTCTACTGTGACTCGTGCCGTTTAACGTCCTGTTCTGTGAGAGGACCGAAATGAACGCTGACTGTAGCTTACCATAGTCACTTAGTAGTTCAGATACTTTGAACATGGTGTTTTATTGTAAACACTAATATTAATTAAAACACAACAAACTTTTAGTATAGTACTGTACTTTATAGTAATTATTTTATAAAAAACTTGAAACACTAAACCATGTTCCTGTCTGCCGTTCAAGACTGTGATTCTCTTTTCTGTCAGGAGTTGTCGCTCGTACTAGTTTTCTGTCATTCTGACATGAATTAGGTGTATATAAGACAATTATTTCCTATTATAATTCTTAGGAATTCGACCATTAAAGTTGATCGGATGGAGGTTACCTGCATTTATTCACTGGTGGATCCAGTTTGTAATAAGTAGTGGGGATGGGTAATATGCCTTCTCTGGCTGAATATGAATTGAAATCGGAAGTATTGTATTGTTTGTTTTAACTGTAACAATTTATAGTTTGCAAATCTCCAAGTTTGAGTGTGTCTGGGTCAGCAGTCCAGCTGAAACCCACCTTATAGCAAACTTTCCAGTTAATAAATGGCAGTATGACAAAATGCCTTTGTTTGGGACAATCCAATGCTTTGGTATCAATGGCTGTTCGTGACATGAGCAAGATTACGTCGATACTAGTCAGTCACATTCATACCAGGTCAATATAGAGCGACCAAGTAACCTAACGCATTTCTTTGGGATGTGGGAGGGAACCGGAGTAGCCTCAGTAAACCTACACGGACAAGGGGAGGACATACATACTGCACACAGGTGAAGTCCAAGGTGAGGATCAAACCAGGGATCACTAGAGCTGCGAGGCAACCGCTTGGGCCACCATGTCGCCCAGAAAATCCAATTAAAGTTGACTGATAGCACTTTTAACAGGTGGAGCAGTGGTTAGACCTCACATTTCTGAAGGCCTGGGTGCTGGCTGTGTGGAGTTTGCATGATGTCCCAGTGTCTGCATTTCTGCTGGGTACTCCAGTTTCAATACAAAGAGATGCACAAGGTCAACTTGTGACTTGAAGTGAGTGTGTTTACATATGTATTGTGATGCAGTGATGCCCTGTCCAGAGTCGGTAACCGCCTTGAGCACTCTGCTGCATTTCTGCATTACAATAGAAGGTGTCTCAAAGCAGCTTTACAAGCCAGCAAGGAAAAACCCCGAGAGACCTTAGAAAAAAACTTGAAAGGACTTGAAATGCAGGTTTGAGACTGACATGGTTGCCAAAAAGTGTGTTATCAGTTCAGGTTGTTTGCGACATTGTGTACTTGAGTTACCTCTGGTACTGGGTAGCTGAAGCCTTTTCATAAGGACACAGCATGTCTTAAGCAGTGTTTAATTTAGTGTACTTAAAAGTCTCCAACAAATAAAAGAAATGGACAAAATCGAAGTTAACATCCACTACTAGTTAGTTGTTACACTGTTAGCTTGTTGTGAAAGCACCGACAACATAACACTCAGAAAAGTGTTTTCCTAGATAACCACCTTTGACGTCAGATTCTTTCTGTGGTTGAGCTGGTATACTAAGGTCACATTGTTCAGTGGTCCGAGTGTGATGGACAGAACAAAGAGGAGGAGACACATCTAGGTCAGCCACAAACAATTTGACAGTAATTGTCACCTCTATGGGTCTCTGATCTGTAGGTGATGTGATATGTATAAAACAGTCTAGCATATATTTCTTAAGCATTCTGTCTCACACACACACACATTCCTAATTAGGTAAATACTGTGTAGCCTATTATCAAGCCTTTGAAAGAACAGCCAAAGGCTATTTCTGCATATTTTACACTAATCACACACACGCCTTTATTTGCTTTATTTTATTGACAGTTTATTTACCAAGCTGGTAATAATTGTAGCTTATTTAATCTATTGGATAACCAGTGAGCTGGAGGAACTGCAGCTCTGCTCTTTTTAGGCATGATGCTGCCGTGTCCGTGTCACCGGTGGGGCTGGCTCGTAATAACATTAATTTCTGGTGTTACCCCATTGTAATGGGTAGTGTTTGATTAACTCCCTGTCATTCAGTGTTTGGAGAACAGTTCTTCTGCCTCGTCATCTTTCCGCTGTTTTCTCCTAAGCCTCCTAAAGCCTCCTAACAGTTTTTCACCTTAGGAGCACTTTTATGGCTTAAGATGCTCTATGAATAACTTTGGTCTTTACAAGGATCTGCTCCTAACTTTGAGAGGGACACACCCACAACTCTAAGATCTTTCTTAGGATTTCGTCACTGGGATCTACTCTTAGCGCTAAGAATCTTAAACGAATATGAACACTGCCCCAGATTTATACTTTGCAACCAGGCAATGATCTCACAGAAAGTTCTGTGAACTTCAAAGTTTACTATTAAATAATCAAAATTCATTTTCTCAAGCATGCACTGCATGTGTGTGTCCACAAAGTGTTCGATGGCCCTTTAGCGCGTGCTGTTTTTAATTCTGGGGTTGCAAAATCTCACGAGTTAAAAACCAACTTGGTCTGTGGTAACAATCTCAAAGTTAGCGAAGTCTCTAAGAATAAAAGTGGCAACCGTGTTACACTCTTGTGTTATGTTGTGTGCAAACTGAGAAAAATCGGTAAACTGATCAGTCATCGCATGGCTATATATGCTCTGAGAAATCCGATTAGTGAGCTAAAATCACTATCAAATTTGATCTACTTTCTCGAATGGAGTATGCTGTGTAACTGCAGAAGTCTGACTGTGAAATGCATGTCAACACACTCACAGTTGTCAAACCAGTTCTCTATGAACTCTCTCTAAGGACAGCAGGGCAGAAAGTTGATGAACTGACCTGTTGGGAGCAGAAAGCTATAAATGGTGACCTGGCGTATCAGAACAACCCATTCTGCTGATACTGTTTGTCTGTTTAGAGTCCAGAAGTGTTAGTTTTATACTATGAATGTGTAACAAGTATGTGTTGCTCAATGTGTATTCTCAATGGCCATTTTAACAACAGACACAAAGTTACATCGAAACTAGATAGGGCCAGTTTAGCATAATCAGTTAACTTAATGTGTGCCTGAAATGGATAAGCAGAACAGACGAGATGTCTTTGGACTGTGGGAGGAAACCGGAGCACCTGGAGTAAATCCACACGGACATGGGGGACATGCAGACTCCACACTGAAAGGACCCAGGCTTCTCCACCTGGGATCAAACTCAGTAATAGTAACCCCAAGTGTGAGCGCTTTTGCTTAGGTTCCCAAAAATGCAACGCTCCGCTGCCTGGCTGTGAGATAAAGATCAATATATTGGTTGTGTTTAAGGTATCAATATTCATTCACAATTTTCCCATACAGGTCTTCCCTTTCTGACCCAGATGTGATTCAGTATGGCACCGGAGAGCTGCAGGACCTCTGTGTTTACCTTCCAGTCCTCAGTGCACAGTTCGCATGTGCTCAGCTGTCTGGACGAGCAGAGGCAGAAGGACCACTTGTGTGATGTGACAGTGGTGGTGGAGAACCGCAGTTTCCGAGCCCATCGCTCAGTTCTTGCATCCTGCAGTGACTACTTCAGTGCTCGCTTGTCCAGCCACACAGGCCAGGGCATCGTTATCAACCTGCCAGATGAAGTAAGTTCTAGAACAGCACAGATCCCAGCCTTTACCGATACCTGAACTCAGCTCATACAGAGTACTGACCCAATATCAGTGCTATTCTTTAAAAAAATTTTTTACTTTAGTTCATTACACCTCTTGGCGTATTCATACCCAGTGTTTCTGCTACATACAGTGATGCTTGAAAGTTTGTGAACCCTTTTGTAACCCTCCATTTTCTATATTTCAGCATAACTATGACCTAAAGCATCATCAGATTTTCACACAAGTCCTAAAAGTAGATAAAGAGAACCCAGTTATACAAATGAGACAAAAATATTATACTTGGTCATTTATTTATTGAGGAAAATGACCTAATATTACATATTAGTGAGTGGAAAAAGTATGTGAACCTTTGCTCACATACAGAACCTTTGCCTCTGCAGAATTATTGCCACCACTGCTTCAGGATTTTATGAAATGTCATGAAATCATAAAACTCAGAGGACTTTTAATTTGAGATGATGGATGCAGTAAGGTCTCAAGTATACTTACCTTCCAAAGGTGGGCACTGCAGAACAAGCTTGGGAACCACTGGTTTAGGCATAAACCTTTAGAAGTCTGGGTTGACCATCTCTACCCATTGCCACCCTCACTAGGAAAAGCAGACGGAATAAAGTGAACCTTTTCTGTGTTGTGATGGAGACGACATTTTATAATAACTTTATGAAAACTACAGAAATTGAGGTTAATAAGAATACATTGTGTTCCCCCCCCTCCCCCCCTCCCCTCAGGTAACTGTTGAAGGATTTGAACCTTTGTTGCAGTTTGCATACACGTCCAAACTGCTCTTCACCAAAGAAAATGTGCTGGAGATCCGTAACTGTGCCTCTATGCTGGGCTTTAAGAATTTAGACAAAGCCTGCTTTGACTTTCTCTTGCCCAAGTTTTTTGACAGCAGCAAAAGTTCACCAAAAGTCCAGACAAAGCGATGCTGCAAGACCCTCTGGAAAGCAAAACCAGAGTTGAACTTCTATGGCGAAGAAATGAATGATGCTCAAGATGCTTCAGCAGTTAAACCCTTGCATGGTTCATGGGAAAAGGAGCCAAACCGCTCTTCATATATCAGTGAAAGTGCAGCTAGAAGCTGTATAAGCTCATGTCCTCTGGAGACCGGAGAAGAGACGGAAGAGGAGACGGAAGAGGAGACTGATTACTGTTGTCTCAGAAACGGCGAGTTTCAGCAGGCTTGTAGTAAAGACGAGTCCTACAAGGATGCAGGAACTGAAAACACTGACAGTGTGTGCTCTCAGAACTGCCTGCCATGTTCCAGTTCTCAACCCTGTGAGGCTGCAGTTTACTGTTACCTAGTAAAACCTCTACAGGAATGACTAGAGAGGATGCCCAAGAAAATCATTTTTTACTGCCCTTTAGCCTAAGCAGACATTCAACTGAAAACTCCTCTAAATCCTGCCGCCCCCAGGACAGGCACTTGACACAAATTTTGCCCAATGAATCACCATTCTTGCAGCTGTTTTGGAGGCTCTATCCTCCTCCTCTTTTCTGCTGGAGACAGGGCAGGAGCGTGCTGTTTGAATGCAAAATCACGGGAACAGTCCCAAAACAAGTCCCCCAACTTTCAGAACAGGGCACTGGAACTGAACAGTCCCTGAATCCCAACAAAGAACCAAGGAAGCATCGTGGATGAATTGGAGGTAGCAAACTCAGTCAGTACCTGGCCCGACGTGTGCAGCTCTCCCAGAACCTCAGTGGCTGACCAGGGAACAGCACGGAACGAGCCCAGAGCTAACACTGGCCAAAAACGGTTGGAATTTGCCCCTTTTCTCAGGGACCTTGGTGCAGTGGATGCCCAGTACGAGGCCCACGAGAAGACCTCCTGCTCAGGAGGAATGTCCCTACAGCTCCTCCATTAATTCAGGAGACGACTCGGACAGCTTTGACGAAACCGAGGGGGACAGCGAGTTTCCGGCATCAGTGAGCGAGCCAAGTGAGGTGAGGTTTCTTTCTTTGTCGTTGTACTAAGCCAACAGTAGCAGCATTACTTTCCATAAAAATGCTAAATCGTATTTTTTATAGTTTTAAATGCAAAGTGGTAAAAGAAAAAATTAAAGTGTGAAAAAAGTTTGCAGCTGGTTGCTGTTTATGTACAGTGACGTAAATTTAAGGTTAAAATCAAGTTAAATCAGGTATCAAATGCCAAATTCTACAGTATTATGAGTTGTTTTTCATAAATTCCTTTATTTATTTCATACTCCTGAAAAGTAAGACTGTCCAGTAACTGCTCATTACAGGTGGAGCTTGGTCAGCAATGGTGAAAGAGCCAAAAAAAAAAAAAACTTGGCAGTGTACTGACATTATGCGATCTTGACCCCTGAACCAGGCTTCAGGAGCCACGACTGTCCCTGACGTCAGGCTGACACAACATCACCACACAATATAAATCATGAAACCAGTTTAAAGTTATTAACTCTGTTGTTGTAAACCAAACATGAATCATTGCAGCAGATGGCCATTTAAAAGTGCCTATGACTTGCTTCTCCACTTGTTTCGCGACTGGCTCATGGCATGCAGATGGTTATATTACATTTTGTGGTTAGTATTAAGTTTAGTGAGACTAGAAGCTAAAACTCCAAATCAGAAAAAAAAAGTTGGTACAAATATGGAAAATGCAAATAAAGAACGCTTTTATTCCTTTACATTTACCTTTACTTGCATTTCATGTTTTGTCTGGTCAACTTCATTGGTAATAACAATCCATTCCTGCATTTCACATTCCAAAAAGAGTTTGGGACAGTAAAGCATTTACCTCTTTGTAATGTTGTCATTCCTCCAACACCAAAACCTAGACCTTTGGGGGGTCCTTGAGGACATCAAGCGATTAAGAGTTTCCAGGTGTTCTTTTGTCCCATTCTTCTGTGTAAAAAACGAACTTACGGGGGTTCTCGGTGTTGCGTTTGAAATTCCTTCAAAACATTCCCAGATCAGTTAAACCCTTATATCCTCTTCTTCCACAGTCATCATGCCTTTGCAATGTGTGTTTCTTCTTCTCGAAAAATGCAATGGCTGTTCCCTGGAAATTATGCAATATGACGCTCGAAAATATCATTATATACTTTTTTTTTTCCTTTTTGTTTTTCCGTTGCTGCCATCACAGACGTGTACATTACCTTTGCTAAGGGCACTGACCCAACCCCATACCAGGACAGAGCCTGGCTTTTGGACTTGTTGTTGATACCAGGCTGGATGGTCGTGATGGTCCACCCACATGCCTCAGAGCCCAGAGAAGTTGATGCCACTTCTGGACATCAAGATGCGGCTTATTTTTTGCACAGTAATGATTTCAGTGGCATAATGTGAATGTAACTCCGTATTTGTAGTGCTTGATAAAGTAATCCCTTCCACATGTGGTTCTATCAGCTAAATGAGGAATGGCTGTTCTTGATGCAGTGCCGTCTGAGGGATCAGAGATCACAGGTGTCCAGTGTAGGCTTGTGCCCTGGCCTTTTACACACTCAAATCCTCCAGATTCCTTGAATCTATTCATTACATTATGTACTGAAGAGGGAGAAACTTATAAACCCCTTCCAGTCGTTCTTTTGAGGAACATCGTTTTTAAACATTTCAATCACTTTCTCACGCATTTGTTGACAAACTGGAGATCCTCTGCCCATCTTTGCTCCTCAAAGACTCAGCCTTTCATGGATACTGCTTTGGTACCAAATCCTGATTATAATCACCTGTTTGAAATCACATGATTTATTATTTTTAATTTAACCTCATTACTAGCCATACATTGCCCTGTCCTAGCTTGGAACGTGTTGCAGGCCTGAAATGCAGGACTGGATGTTTGTTGTATAAACATGAATATTTCATATAAATTAAGTAGACCAGACAAAACATGAACATGAACCATGAAAGTCAAAAACACTGCATTTTATTTCCATTGTTTGTACCGCCACAGCTGATTTGGGCTTATATGAAGTAAGTTATGACGACTCTCCACAACAAAGGTGTGACTAAGAGAAGATCATTGCTGTGTTTCCAAAACAGCTTTTTGCCTGAGTAAACTGTTGCACCTCAGTTTTGGCCCAAAGACAGAAAGTTTACTGTGTCATGTTTATTAAAGGCAGATGGAGCACAAAAGGTGCAGTGCCTGACTTGAAACTTGCCACTGTTTCCTGCAGATGCAGCTGCCATTTTCCGTGGAGCGAATCGCGTCAATGAGTCGCAACGACTTCCAGAATTTCCTGAAAACCTACCAGCTGATGCGCGAGCAGCTCGACTATGTGCACGACGTGCGGCGCCGCAGCAAAAATCGCATCGCAGCTCGCCGCTGCCGCAAGAGGAAGATGGATTGCATCCACAACCTAGAGTGTGAAATAGAGAAACTAGTAAGTGCCTATGACATGATGTTGGACGACTTTTTAAACAAAAGCAATGTTGGGGCATGAGCGCACAGCTCTGGGGATTTTGGATTTGCACAAAAAGAAAGACTAAATTTAAGAGCCCTGGCTTCATAATAATGGCTTGACTTTGCTTGGAAACGGGTGTGTAAATGACAATAGTTGAGCAATGCTAGTTCTTGAATCTCCAACTATTCAAGGAACCTAAGGGCCACAAGCCTGTCATTATTGCTCTGGGATTCATTTGTGCTGAGAACTGCTTTTGTAAGGAGCTTCTGGGTTCTGGGTGCCTTCTGGCCAGCTTGGGCATCACTGTTGGCTGTGTCTGAGGGAAGATGAGTGTTTTGTATTCTTCTTAGCAGACATTACCTCACGTTTATACTAATAGCCTCCATCCCAAGAACACCAACCAACTAAAACCTGTTGAATAGAACAGACACAAGGCTCTGCATATTCACTGTCTGTAGGAGAACTGTTTTATTAACACAGAAGATATTTTATGTTTATTTGTAATGAAGAATATCACAAATTGGTGCATTTTAGTTCCTGTCCTTGTAGTTTGCTTGTTTGTTTGTTTTTTGCCATGAGACTTTTAGTTTGAAATGACAGTAATAGACTAACAAGTAGAAATATTAATTCTCACTGCTGATGGGGTCTATGAGGTACAACTAGAAGTTGTATATTTTTACCCAATCCCAATAAGTACAAGTTATCACAGCCTACTCCACTGAGCCAGCTAACTTCTTCCAGGTTATGCAATGTTCATTTTGTCCTGAACAAACGTGTTACACTCATGGTAGCAGCGTCATGTTTCTACCTCAGTCATTACAAATCTCTCAGTATACATGGACACACCATATCAGTGTCCAATTCCATAAGAGAAGACGGGCTGGCTCACTAGAAGTTGTTACACAGTGGGAATCCTTCACATGTGGCTGCTTTAACACTACTTGGGAGGCCTTGTTTATCCTGTAATTCCATTAAAAGTGTGGTAATATGATGTATAATCAATGAATCTTAGTATAATTCAAATGATCGTACTGCAATATTGCACTAAGTAAATGCTAACTAATTCCGTTAAACAATGAAGCCTGCAAGTAAAATATTATATAAAGCCACCAACACAAAACCAACACCCACTGACTGCGTCTCTGGTCATCCATTGCAAAATCCTGTCCTCGCCATTTAACAGGATGAACGATTGCCGTTCATTGGACAGATGACTTAACATGTCATTTTGGTTTCACTCTCCGTGAACGGAATGTTTTGCACAGAAGAAAATGTCTCCACATGTTCTGGACAGTGTGCTTTTTGTTTGTTCTACCTGGAAGCACCGCTTCTCTGTGACATGCCTGGTCAAACTCTCAAAGGGGCGGACCCTCGTACCCAGCTGTCCGTTAGGAACATCTCTGACCTCTCAAACATCAGAAAATCTGTGAATTTATTTACAAGAAATCACAATCCCAAATCAGAAAAAAGTATGGGAAATGCAAATAAAAAACAACCACACTGTGTCTTAGATTTTCTATTGATTATTATTTCATTGCAGACAATGTGAACTCAAGATAGAGTTTGTAAGTAGTATGGCAAAATAATATGCCTTCTCTCGTACCTACTCTTGCATAGGCAAGACACCACTTTTGTTGTAGCTAATAATTAGTAATTAACACCAGGTCAGTAGCTAATGACCAGAATTATGTCAGATTATTGAAGTGGTCATGTAAACAGCACACTCCGATCTAGAAATCAGATCAAGAAAGCTCAATATTATCCCAGTAATCTGATTTCTCATAGCACATATACCAGTTGCACGATTTCGGTTTGTTTTCTCTGTCTGCGCATGCACACAAGCATAACCGACACAGTTGCCAGATCTTAGTCTAAAGACTTGGTTTTATTTGTGCTCTTTTTCCATTGACCTGTGGGATTTGTATGTGATCTGGCAACCCCCGGGATTAAAGGCGCCGCAGAATTAAACACATCGAACACTTTGTGGAGAAATGCAGATATACACTCAAGACAATTTAGGGTTTTTAATTTTTAACGTTTGAAGTTTACGTACATCTTTCCATGAGATTACTGGCTGAGAGCCAAAGTAATTAGATGTCTATATTTCGCATAAATATGACCTAAAACATCGTGACATTGTAACACAAGTCCACAAAGGGGGGGGGGGTTGGGGGGGGGGTTTTTTACCAAAACCCCCACAGCAGAATACTGAAGCAAAGGTCAATACTTGTGCCACTTTTATATGTAAAATATTGTTCATTTCCTTCAGTAAATAAATTACCAAGTATAATTTTTGGTCTCTTTGGGTTTAAGGTCGTATTTATGCAGAAAATATTATAGAAAATTCTAAAGGGTTCACAAACCTTTTCAAGACACCACGTACAATGGCATGCTTGATAAAAAGTCTACATTAAAGTGGTTATAAACTCAATTTCCCACCAAAGATCTGCTTCAACATGGTTGTGGACACTGTGTGCATGCTCTATAACATTTGTACATAATTACAGGATTAAAAACAGTGTGTGGATCAGTTTTAACAACGAACTACACACTGCACCTGTCCAGAGGACCGTACCTGATCAAGCTGCCAGATGCTGCTAATGTCGAGTGTAAGGAAGGGGCACGCTAAATACTTGCCCCTGAATCCTATAGTTTCAATAAAACACATAATACTACAGGGGATTATGCTATTGCTTAAAAAACCATGGTAGATCTATCTAATGGTGGCCTATACTTTTGCACAGTCCGTCTCCTGTGATTGTCATCTTGCCTCGCAGATAAATCGCAAAATCTTGAACAGATGCTGTATTGCAGCTCTAAATGCGAGCAGCCGTTCAATAATATCAAGCTCTTTGTGTGTGCTGTGTTTTCCACAGCGGAGCGAGAAGGAGAAAGCTGACTGCGAGAAGCGAAAACCAATCGGACCAACTTGAGTGAAGGCCATGCAGAGTTACTCTGTCTGTATGAGCGACTCTGCTACGAAGCAATCATACAGGCCAGAGCAGTACAGGTGTTTGCCAAGTATACCCTCTCTGTCAGGTGCCCTTTCTCTGGCCCACAATCCACCAAGGACCCACCTCTACCGCTGCCCTGAGGCCTGAACTCCGGCCTCTGGCACCGGCCCTGAGCATTGACGGAGGTGGCTGTGTGCCGGAGGACGTCCTACCGGCTCGCCCAACACGCTCAGTCGTGCAGCCCTGACCTCCGCTGTCTGAGCCGCGCACACACACGGTCATGAAGTGGCAACCGTGTCCAGACCAAATCAGTCAACTTGAACAGACTAATCATAAGGTGCTTCCTTCTTTTATATTAGGGAAATCAGGAACTGGTAGAAGGACTCAGAAATTGATTTGAAAAACATGTTGGTGTCATTGTTGAAGCCTCATTTTTACTCTCGGACAATCAGGGTATGAGTCACTGCTCCTTCAGTCTTCGCGGGGTTTTCCCTTTCTGATATGCAAGCTAATGCCTTTTAAGGTCATTCAGAAGTCAGGTGTGTTTTATGCAGTGTTATATCAATATTTGCTGAATAAAGAAGTAATTTTTATATGCTTACGTGCCCTCCTAATAACATCCCATGATGTTTTGTCACACCTTTTTTTGATTGTCACCCTTCATCTACGTCCTATTTGAAGTTTAAAGAAAAACATTGACAATTACATGTATTAATCTTGCCAGAGGAGACAAGAAATGAGGTCCAGATGTGGTGGGATATTGTACAGTTTTCAGCGTGTGTGTTACAACATTAGGGACAATTTACAGATGTTTTCCTCAAGTCTATTTTGGTAACTTTTCTGCTCTTTATTGTATATTGCTTCCAACCTAATGATTATATCAGCACATATCAATCCTAAATCAGGTTTAAATGGTGAAAGGCTAGTACAGGGTAGGCCTTAGCTGTCACCATTTTTCTAGGGCTGTGTGCATTACTTGATGGTGCTTGATTATGCCCATTTGCCTCTTTGATTGCAGGGTCCAAATTGGTTCCACTTGTCTTCATCACAGAGGCAAAAATCAATAAATGTTGTTTAAATATGATATCCAGATGAGTTCCTTTCTCAATTATAACATTGAGTAGATTGTCCTGTGAAAGTGTCCTTTCTGCAGGGGTAAAACAGCTGCCATGATTAGACTTCAGGTTATTAAGCATGCAAGTGGCATGGCTGAAGCCACAAATGAGCGAACAAACACCACCAGCTCGCAATTATGTCATAAGATTTAATCCCCACTCACGTGGGGGTGGTTTGGTTTTGAAATGACCAAACACAGCAAATGCTGTCCACAGTTACACAGTGACAGATGTGGTGCCAGTTCAGGTGGTTGAGGAAGATTTCTTAAGACTTTACACCCAAGATCTACACTGCCAAAGTATCGACTAATAATCATTATAGGCAAAACCCCAGGAAACAAAAATATTTCTTTTCCAATATCGCACACCCCTAACTTATGTAACCACTTATTACATCTGATGAATGCAGAAGAGCATCTTTGAATGCACAACACGTCAAACTTTGAAGCAGCTGGGCTACTGCAGCAGAAATTCACATCAGTTGCCACCCCCATCAGCTAAGAACGGGATACAACTCATGCAGACTCACCAAAATTGGACAACAGAAGGTCAGAAAACTTTTGCCCTGGTCTGGTTTTCTCCTGCAACATTTGGATGGTGGGGTCAGAATTGGGTGTAAACAACGTGAAAACATGGATACATCCTTCCTTGTATCCACCATTCAGGCTGGTGCTGGTGTAATGGTGTGGGGGATATTTTCTTGGCACCCTTTGGGTCCCGTAATACCAATTTAACAACCCCACAGCCTAACGTATTGTTGCTGACCATATCCATCCCTTTATGACCACAGTGTACCCATCTCAAGTGGTTTCTTGAGCAGGACAGGGTTCACTGTACTCAAATGGCCTCCATAGTCACCAGATCTCAATCCAATAGAGCACCTTTGGATCATGAATGTGCAACCCACAAGTCTGCAGTAACTGTGTGACACTATCATGTCATGTCATGGAATCTTTGAGAAAGGTTTCACCATGTTGAATCTAAGCCACGAAGACCTAAGGCAATTCTGAAGACAAAATGGGGTCCCACCCAGTACTAGCAAGGTGTACATAATAAAGTGGCCGGCAAGTGTGTATGCAGTATATGAGGTGATACTGAGGATAAATTCTCTTGGTCATCCTTCAGTGTTGGAAAGTCAAGAGAACACAACAATTCTTCAAAACAAACCATCACATATTAGGGAATGCCTCATTGCCTGGAAATGCCCCCAACTACAGTTAAGCCAATAATAAAAAGTTCCAATGAACTGTAACTGTGACAAACTTGCCTGGATTCGGATCGATGTTTATTTTGGCCCCACACACAGTAAGGACAGAAAAAAAAAATCCAAGGATCACTATTGGAGCGTTACAGCATCTTAAAGTCACCAAGTCTCCAAAACCACCATCAGAGGCCACCTCCCTGTCAACATATCAATTTGAAATCCTGCCAAATCTTTCCTGTCATCCAACCCCAAACATACAGTGGTGCTGGAAAGTTTGTGAACCCTTTAGGATTTCCTATATTTCTCCATAAATATGACCTAAAACATCATCTTATTTTTACACAAGTCCTAAAAGTAGATAAAGAGAACCCAGTTAAATAAATAAGACAAAAATATTATACTTGGTCATTTATTTATGGAGGAAAATGATCCAATATTACATATTAGTGAGTGGCAAAAGTATGTGAACCTTTGCTTTAGTATTGGTGTGACCCCCCTGTGCAGCAAAAACGCAGCTAAAACTTCCTGTAGCGTTGATCAGTCTGACCACCGGCTTGAGAATTTTAGCCCATTCCTCCGTTACAGAACAGCGTCAGCTCTGGGGATGTTGGTGGGGGGTTTTTTTTCACCCTCACATTAGTGCCGCTTTCAGGTCCTTCCACAAACATTTCCATGGGATAAGGTCGGACTTTGCCTTGGCCATGCCCAAAACATGAAACTTTATCTTCGTAACCAGGCTTGGTAGAACGGCTTGTGTTGCTTAGGGTCGTTGTTTGCTGCATGACCCCAACCTTCTCTTGAGATTCAGTCTGGACAGTGTCCTGGCCATTTTCCTTTAGAATTCTATGAATCATCAGAATTCAGTGTTCCATCAATGATGGCAAGCCGTCCTGGCCCAGATGCGCAAAACAGGCCCAAAACCATATATAGCCACCACCATGGTTCCACACGATGGGATAGGTTCTTAGTGCCAGTGCAGTGTTTCGTTCTCCAAACTAACGCTGTTCTTAAAACCCAAAAAACATTCTATTTGTCTAATCTGTTCACAAATACATTCTCCCAATAAGCTTCTGGTCATCCACATGATCATTAGCAAACTGAGACGAGCAGCAATGTTCTTTTTGGAGAGCAGTGGCTCTCCTTGCACACCCTGTCTTGGAGTGATCTTTGTGGTCGACCACTATGGGGAGGGTAACAATGGTTTTGAATTTCCTCCATTTGTACACAATCTGTATGACTGTGGATTGGTGGAGCCCAAACTTTTAGAGTGGTTTTGTAACCTTTTCAGCCTGAATGAGCTCAAAAACTCGTTCTTGAGGCCCCTCGAAATATCCTTTGTTCGTACCATGATACACTTCCACAAACATGTGTTGTGAAGAGCAGACTTTGATAGATCCCTGTTCTTTAAATAAAACCGGGTGCCCACTCACACCTGATTGGCATCCCATTGACTGAAAACACCTGACTCTAATTTCACCTTCAAATTAGCTGCTAATCCTAGAGGGTCACATACTTTTGCCACTCACTAATATGTAATATTGGATCATTTTTCTCAATAAATAAATGACCAAGTATAATATGTTTGTCTCATTTATATAACTGGGTTCTCTTTATCTACTTTTAGGACTTGTGTGAAAATCTGATGATGTTTTAGGTCATATTTATGCAGATATATAGAAAATTCTAAAGGGTTTATGAACTTTCAGGAACCACTAAGTTCCTGGAGATTGCTAAAAGCTACTGGGACTTTGATTGGAACCATGTTATATGGTCAGATGGAGAGAAATTGAAGCTTCAGGTGGGTTTAGAGTAAGAAGAAGGATGTCTACACTGAAAAGAACTTAATGCCCAGTCAAGTATGGTGAAGGATCTGTGATATTATGAGATTGTGTTCCCTCCAAATGCCCTGGTAACCTCACTGGGGTATATGGCATCATGGACTCCATGAAAATACCAGAACATTTTAGATCAAAAATTGTCCGTCTCTGCAAAAAAAGTAAAAGTGGATAAAAAAAAAAAAGATCCTCCAGCAGGGCAATGATCCAAAACATATGTCCAGATCAACAAAATGTTTTACTGAACACATGTGCAAGCTTTTGCCATGGCCATCTCAGTCTGCTGATCTAAATCCCATAAAAAAGCTGTGGGGTGAGCTTAAAAAAAAAAGAAAAGAAAAAAAAAAAAAAAAAAAAAAAAGAAGAGGGCACAAGAGAGGACCTAGGACCTGGATGAGCTGGAGAGATTCTGTACAGAAGAATGGTCTCAACACCCCTGCTCTGTATTCTCCAACCTTGTTGTTAAGATGTTAAGTGCGGTTTTACTACCAAAGTGAGGTTGAACAAAGAATTAAATGCAGGGGTGCCAATAATTCGGACAATACACACACACACACACACACACACACACACACACACTGATCAGCCAAAACAGGAGTAAAGACCAGGAGAAAGCAAACGTGTGTGGTATGATAACCATCCATTTTCATACCATGGTATAACTGATACCGGTTACCGCTGCAACCCTGGTCTCACAGCCGATTCTGCACCGGTCACATTTAAACTGGTGCGTCACACAATGGCAACAGCAGCACACACACATGAACAGCAGAACAGCAGAGTGTGATTACTAACTTTAATTCAGAATTCAATTCATGTACGGAGCTTTAAACATGGAACAACCACTTGTGTGTTTGTTTATGAGACCGCTGCTGACACGTGTTGATGATGAAGTGTGGGATTGTTTTTAGAGCTACCTAGTAAACTAAATAGTCTCTCATTATATAGCACGATACTAATGAGGGAGTAGGGATAGAGCTTTATTTTGGCAACAGCCATGTCATCAGTAGAAGTTCTTCACAGAGTGTGCTGGTTGCTATACATGCATAATGCGAAAATAAGCAATGGCGGAACTCAAAAAAAAAACCTTCGGAACAACAACTTTAATAAGACATTTAAAACAGCATCACCCTGCCAGGCACCAGCAAGCAGCCCCTGCTAGATTTTATTTTTAGCAATGAACTTATTTATCATTTAGAATTCTTAGAAAGAAATCGGAATTGGCCAATCACATGTTAAAAAAAAATTGGAACTGGGAATCAGCCAAGCACATTGAAATCGTGGTGGTGCCTTAAGTAGCCCGTACAGGCGGGCGGAGAACACACCAAATCTCCCACAGCCAATAGAGGGCAAGGACTGAACCCTTATAATCAGTACCTTGTGGCTGTGCAGCACCAACATTACCTGCTCCACCGATCCAAAATACTAGAGTAAAATGAGTGTTTTACCAGCAGGTGGCAGTACTCGACTGAAATGGTTCTCACAGGACCTTAGTAACGAATTCCCTGCAGCGAACTCTTTGTATCAGGCATTCTATAGCGAAATGAAACCCAAATATCACCACGTTATTGGTCATTTCCTTACTTACACACGTCTAAGAGCTTTATAGGGTTACACCAACTGCCTGTCACTGTTGTTATTCACAGTTCCCGTATCCACAGAAGGAAGGGAAACAGCAGTGACAGAAGAGCACTATGGTGGGGAACCATTCCACAGCAAAGCCACTCTAACAGAAGTTGTTTTAGAGTGTGTTATATAGTTTGTGCTATTTGGTGTGTCGTTTGAGTAACATAGTGTTGTACTGTAAACTATACTAGGAAAAACGGGACGATGCATCCTCTATTGGATTATTGATTATACCGCCATTGGATGCAATTCCATTTTTGAACACTAGAGGATGCAGTCATGTTCACAGACGCATATCCTGTTCTCAGTGAGAATCCTTTGAATTTCTTTTAATTACAAAGATTAATTGTTATTTTTAACTATTTCTGAGTTCTTCAAAAATATTTTCACTTTGTTAAAGATATGGTGCAGCTACAATACAGCGTTGTTTACTATTTTAAACAGAATGTTACTAATTATTTCTTTTAATTGTAGGGGACTAATGTTTTGTTTATTTACACCTCAAATAAAAAAGGAATGTCTTGTCAAATGTAAAATCAATAATTGTGAGAAAATCAAATCGTTAATCAAATCATAAGCATCTTCACACCCCTAGTGTTGCTATAGCCGGGGGTCTGTCCGGAATACAGCCTTTGGTGCGACATTAAGTCACTAACTAATAAACAAACAAACAGACTGAACCTCTGATCCAGAAATGATGCGAAACAGGTAACTGACCGAAATGGACATTTACCAGACATCATCATAGTCGCATACAGTGGTGCTTGAAAGTTTGTGAACCCTTTAGAATTTTCTATATTTCTGCATAAATATGACCTAAAACATCATCAGATTTTCACACAAGTCCTAAAAGTAGATAAGGAGAACCCAGTTACACAAATGAGACAAAAATATTATACTTGGTCATTTATTTGTTGAGGAAAATGATCCAATATTACATATTAGTGAGTGGCAAAAGTATGTGAACCTCTAGGATTAGCCGTTAATTTGAAGGTGAAATTAGAGTCAGGTGTTTCAATCA
>JAJAGP010002969.1:0-90274 GCA_025084515.1 Ancistrus triradiatus
ACAGTGTCTATTAACAATCACTGATGCCATGTGTAGCATGAGACCCCGGCAGCATTAGCTATAGCAGCATAGCTAGAAAGAGGAGAACTGGTAGGTAACACAGCCAAGAGGGATCACATGAGACATCGGCAACCCCACGGGAGGCAGAAGACAGCAACCCAACGTCTCTGATCACCATAAGACTCTTTGACTATGAACCACAAGTTTTGCCCTTATTCTAAGGCAAGGATGCACGAGTCAAGATCACGAGGACCAAAGCCCAGTTCAGCCAGACCGCCCACTCGACATACTTTTGCCACTCACTAATTTGTAATATTGGATCATTTTCCCCAATAAATAAATGACTAAGTACAATATTTTTGTCTCATTTGTTTCACTGGATTAATCTTTATCTACTTTTAGGACTTGTGTGAAAATCTGATGATGTTTTAGGTCATATTTATGCAGCAATATAAAAAAAATTCTAAAGGGTTCACAAACTTTCAAGCACCACTGTAGTACTCGACAGTGCCACTATTTTTCTTTACTGCATCAATGGCAGTTTAGAACTGCAACGGCACCTGAAATGCCGTCTGGTGAAATTAGTCTTTGTTAGAATGTCTCTTGGTGAAGCGTGGTATATTATTTCAGACCGATGATACGCTTGTTGATGAATCTGTAAATAATACCTGGATTGATTCAAACTCTAATAGACAACAGCTTTAAATTGAAAGATAGTATCTTGTTAAGCATGTCAGAAAAAGCAGGAATGAGTCAGTTCCAGTGAAATTGAATGCTGGATGCTGGAGGAGTTGGGGCATCCTGCCAGAAATGAATTCTTGCAAACTGAGCACACCACAAGTGTCAAGGGAGTGCAATACCGGCTTATTATTTTCTCCTGTTATAGGTAGGAATGTATTCTGTCTATTGAAAAGCACTTCTGTTTTAGTATATTTATTATAAGGTACATATTTATCATTAAAACCACATTTTGCTATGAGTAGCATTTCATTTGCTGGTGTACTCTAGCATAAAGCAGGAGGTAACAATTGACAATCCTGACCTACAGTCCATAAAATTTAGGTTAAACCCTGTGTCTCAAAGATAGACCAGTTGAAAGTAGCTCACACTGAAACACTCCCAGTGCAGATTCCTTTCTGCCTGAATGCCAAATCCTTACAGTAGAGAGCACCTGACTGAGATGGATAAATGAATGCTATGTGAAGGAAGCATTTTGTTCAGAGTTAGAGATACTTCCTTGAAGGAGCCTGACTTGATCAGTCTTGACCTCTAACCACCTACGACATTCCTTAATGATTTCAGAGCCCAAACAGTACTGCTTTAGAAAATTGTTGGCATACAGCAAGATGGCACGCCGCCTCAGGTTATTGTTAAATGAGATGCATCACTTTCTATTTGCCTTCATACCAGTGAAAGCATCTTTTAACCACCAACAAACTACAGTGCAATTGTTTTGCCTTTTGCTTCTGAAGAAAAAGAGGACATCATTTGACAACACCTTAACAGGCCTACACATGCACCCTTTCCACTACATTGATGTTACCACTGTCAATCATAAACATGCACTTTGGGCGTAATATGAGCTGGTCTGTCAATACAATATTCATTCCATAGCTCCTGTGGCTTAGTGCTATTGTCAGTTCCTGAGGGCCTGGGTTCGAATCACAGTTGCCAAGTTTGTTTATTATAAGCCACTTTGAGCTTATTTTTCTATAAAGTCTCTTACAGTGGTACCTCGGTTCTTGTCATTAATTCGTTCCAGAAGGCTTGTCGAGTACCGAAAACGAGTATCGTGCAAATTCTTCCCATAAGGAATAATGTAAATTGAATTAATCTGTTTCAGACCTCCAGAAAATCCACACTGTATAAGGCATTATATGCATTAATGGAGTTGTATTGTACAGGTGCTCCCTGATATACAATGGAGATACGTTCCAACAAATGTATCATAAATGTATTATAAATCGAGGAGTTTAATATAGTCTATACTGTATAATAGAAGAACTTCAAAAAAACTTACATTAACCTACAGTAACCAAAATCAGTAACACAAAACTTATTTTATAATAAAGTGTTGAAAAGTCTCATGTAATTTAGCGAGTAATGGGTTGAAGGTGAAAAGTGAAAGGAAAACACTTACTTGAAGAAGTGAAGTCAGTGCACTAGCATAGCTGCTAAGCGAACTGCAGCCTGTGTTCTGGAGGATTCAGTTCAGTTGTTTTCCTTTCGGTTGGCTGAATCATGGCTCGACTCATACATGTTTAAGCAAGTGTGCAAAGTACTGAGCAAATGATGAGAGCCCAGACAATTTTTTTCTATTCAAAATGCGTTGAGAACTGTATTCAACAAGTTCCAAGGTGGTCGAGACCTGATGTACCACTGTCCAAATACTGGTTGTCTCGTTTTTTTAGTTTGTTTCTAATGTGTAGTTGCATACTGAGCTTGATCCCTGTACTCTCCTCCCTGTCCTCATACATATTTTAAAAAAAGTGTGCCACTTTTGGTCCATCAGTGATGCAGTTTCTTTAGCTAGTTTGTTAACAAGGGTTGTTACTGTTGTCTTTTTTTATTAGTGCCAGGCTATGATGCTAAGATGACACATTTCCTTGCCACTGTCGCCCTAGGCTTGCTCAATTTGGGATTGGACGTAGATATTAGGAGATAATCTAAACTTGTAAAGTTGCTTTGAGACAATGCTCCATTGTAAAAAGCGCTATATAAATAGATCTGACTTGACTTGACTAAGATGGGAAGATTTTCTTCAATAACAAACAGGATCAGAACTAGACTAAAAGTTACGAAGGTCTGTGGGGTGGCCCAGTGGCACTGTCGCCTCACCGTGAGAAGGTCCTGGATTCGATCCCAGGTGAAGCGACCTGGGTGTTTTCTGTGTGGAGTCTGCAAGTCCTCCTCGTGTCTGTGTGGGTTTACTCCAAACACATGGAGTAACGTGGGTTTACAGTCCAAAGACATGCAGTAGGTTAACTGATTACGCTAAATTGGCACCCGATCTGTGTGAGTGTGTGTTAGTGTGTGTTAGTGTGTGTTAGTGTGTGTTAGTGTGTGTTAGTGTGTGTTAGTGTGTGTGAGTGTGTGTGTGTGTGTGTGTGTGTGTGTGTGTGTGTGTGTGTGTGTGTGTGTGTGTATATATATATATATATATATATATATATATATATATATATATATATATATATATATATATATATATATTATTATTATTATTTATATTATTGGTCCCCTCTCATCCTAACCGGATTGAATAATTGCATCCCGGACTCACATATCAAATGTTACAGTATTTTAACTATGTTGATAAGTAGAACTCACATCATGGTGCACAAATTAGGGTGAAGCTTGCTGGGTAATTTTGTGTGTAATCCGACTCGTGGACCACTTACAGCTTGGTCATTGTGCATCAGTGTGAGATGCCATCTGTGCGGCTGGCCACGGGTGGCCGCCCCCTTTCTCCCGGCACTCCCAGGTGTGACCGGCCCTTTGAAGTGTCTATGAGCATTATGCCCACCTCTGGAGTTGTGACCTGCAGATAAAAAAGGGAGGCGACACCAATATTATTCCACCACACTGTCCATCTGTATGCAAATGAGAGCATGGTGCTTATCCACGGATGGAGGAACTTGAGCTAACTGCCCACTTGCTGTCCCGTAGGCCTTTCACCTCTGAAATGAGGGTCTGTGTAAGCTTTCTGAGTGATGGTGCTTTGAAATTAATGTTTGTTCATTCAAATTAGTTGAGATGGCTTATTATTCTGCCGGGATAATGCCATTTCAATGAAGTAATCACTGTGTATAGGCACTATATAGACAAAAGTTTGTGGACGCCAAAAACTACATCGAAAAACATGGGTATTATATTATGTTTGCAATCTTCTTCTGAGAAGGTTTTCCAATAGATTTTGGAACATGGCTGTGACATGACACTGTTGTTCTTCATCAGTGTTCACAAACTATTTTAGCTTTAGGAGTTCAGGACAGAGAGTTGATGAACTGAGTTGTTGAGTTGATGAAAATGTATGAAAGTCCTTACTGAGAGTGACTGAGATGTTCAGTACAACCCATTTTGCCATCACTGTATATGGAGATTCCATGCCTGTACGCTTCATATTATGAACCTATTGTCAATGAATGTGGCCACATTAATAGAGGACGCTAATCAGAAGTACTGTCTGCATACTTTGAGCTGTACATTATACACTGTAAACTAAACTAATGAAGCGAACATCCACCTCCAAGCAATTGTGGCTGATTGATTTCAGACATGAGGAGACTTGTTTTAATGTTCATTTTTTCTAAAGTAATAATTAAATCAGGAATAGATGGATTTGAGACAGGCACCTCAGGCACAATTGAGAAAGGTGGGATGCACCAAATCCTATCTAGTGCTTCTTTTATTAAGTCATGTCTCATCTACCACTCTGAACAGAGAGTATGTAAAATTATTGACACTATCTTACAAGTCATGTAATATATAACAGTTTCCTAAAATTCTGGGAGCTGACAATAGTGGTTACATTCAGGGAAAAACAGCTTCTGTGTCTGCCTTTATAACAAAAAGAGGGGTTCCTCAAATCAGAAGGTGTTCTGATCACTAGTGGTCAGTCGGTGATGTTTATGTGCATGCATGTATATCTTAGAACATGGCTTTGGAGGAACATTTAATGGAAGAGTTTTAGCTAAGATCTAAAGAGTGTGGCTGTTGAGATTTAAACTTGTTATATTCAGCTAAAAAAGTGTGAAAAAGTGTTTGCCCCCTTCCTGATTTCCTATGTTTTTTACATGTTTATCACACTTAATTGTTTCGGAACATCAAACCAATTTAAATGTTATTCAAAGACAAAATGCAGTTTTTAAAATGAAGGTGTTTATTATTAAGGGACAAAAAAATCCAAACCTACATGGCCCTGTATGAAGTAGTGATTGCCCCCCCTTGTTAAAACATAACTTAACTATGGTTTATCACATCTGAGTTCACTGTCTCTAGCAACAGCAGACCTGATTATTGCCACACCTGTTCTCAGTCAGGACATCACTTAAATAGGACCTGCCTGACAAAGTGCAGTACACCAATAGATCCTTAAAAGCTACACATCATGCTGAGATCCAAAGAAATTCAGGCACAATTGAGAAAGAAAGTAATTGAGATTTATCAGTCTGGAAAGGGTTATAAAGCCATTTCTAAAGCTTTGGGAATCCAGTGAACCACAGTGAGAGCCATTATCCACAAATGATGAAGACACTGAACAGTGGTGAACCTTCCCAGGAGTAGCTGGCCGACCAAAATTACCCCAAGAGCGCAGCGATGACTCATCCAAGAGGTCACAAAAGACCCCATAACAACATCCAAAGAATTGCAAGCCTCACTTGCCTCAATTAAGGTCAGTGTCATTCCTCCACCATAAAAAGAGACTGGGCAAACATTGTCCAAAAATTCCAAAAGAAAACCACTGCTGAGGAGCAATAAGAACATTAAAGCTCATCTCAATTTTTCCGAACACACTTGATGATCCCCAAGACTTTTGGAAAACATCTGTGGACTGAACGAAACAAAGTTGAACTCTTTGGAAGGTGTGTCCCCCATTACATCTGGTGTAAAAGTAACATAGCAATGACAATGATCCAAAACACACCAGCAAGACCACCTCTGAATGGCTAAAGAAAAACAAAATGAAGCCTGTGGAGTGGCCTAGTCAAAATCCTGACCTGAATCTTATTGAGATGATGTGGCATGACCTTAAAAGGCCGTTCATGCTCGAAAACCCTCCAATGTAGCTGAATTACAACAATTCTGCAAAGATGAGTGGCCAAAATTCCTCCACAACGCTGTAAAAGACTCATTGCAAGTTATCACAAACGCTTGGCTGCAGTTGTTGCTGCTAAGGATGGCCCAACCAGTAATTAGGTGTAGGGGGCAATCACTTTTTCACACAGGGCCATGTAGGTTTGGATTTTTTCTCCCTTAATAATAAACACCTTCATTTAAAAACTGCATTTTGGATTTACTTGTCTTGTCTTATCTATCTACTCTATTTGTTTCTGTCTGTCTGTCTGTCTGTCTCTGTCCACCCATCCATCCATCTTTCTGTTTGTTTGTCTGTCTGTCTATCTATCTATCTATCTACAGTATCTATCTGTCTGTCTGTCTGTCTACTGTCTACTCTATCTATCTGCTTACTATCCATGAAAATAAATTGCATTATTATTCAGCACCTTTATGTGTACATATTTTCTATGTATAAAAATAAAATTAACATTTTTAAGGCACTTGGGTGGCTTGGCAGTCCAAAGTTGCTAGCCCACAATCGAAGGAATCAGGGTTCGAGTCACAATGCTGACTTCTGGCTGGGTTGGGAATCTTCGTCCGGTACTGCAACAGCAAACCCTGTCCTTTCCTGCATTGGACTAGCACACCAATGTTCTCCCTGGAACCTCCACTCTGGCAAGATCAAATGGGTGTTAAAAAAACAACAACAGAAAAATCACTGTTGTTTCGTATCCCAACAGACAAAGCCTACTTTTAAATAAAGTACAGTCCTACTTCAATGTTTATAATGAGGAAAATTACATGCTGAAGTAGGAGCAGATTTAACATTATTGCAACAAATTCTGATTTTCTCAAAAATTGTGTGTCACAACCAAACAAACTTATTTTATTGTAGATATTTAGGAAAAGACCCCAAGTGACCTAGATGTTATATGAGAAGAATTAAAGTTACCTAATTAATAAGTTTATAGTAGTAGATTAATTAAACAGAAGCTAAATATAAAAATCAAGAGAACATATTTGAAGAAAATTTCATGAATAAAATAAAATACAATAATATATAGACTATACTTAATGAAAGAGAATACAGTATTATGAAGAGTATAATAAAATAGAGAGATAGAAAACTATAGCATTTAAGAAATGTGTATATATAAATAAAACATTGAATATAATAACAGAGAATATGCTTATCAGCATTATTTAATCCAGTAAACAAAGTAGGTTCTCGTGTCCTCAGTGGGAAAGTTTTGTATGTTTGCTCAGTCAACCGTATAAGGAAAGGGAGAGTTTTTTGCCCTCTGAAGTGGTCTAAATAACAGTATGAGGACTACAAATGATGATGGAAGCACAGCTTGAGTGGAGCCGGAACTAGTACTGGAAGAATATCTTAGTGAGTGAACTGGAACTGGTACCAGAAGGAAAACAGGCCAGGAAATCAAACCAGGGTCAGTGCTAACCACTAGGCAATAGGCAGAGGAAGGCCAATAATGAAAAGGATGGTTGGCTGTACAATCAAAGGAATCAATTCTTACAGTTTTCTGTAGAAACACTATAGGCCTACACGTGATAGACTCCAGGAGTCACAATCGACTTGACAGCAGTCCATAAATAAATATGCACAAAAACACTATCATTTCTTTCCAATCAATCGAGTATATCAGCTTTTCATTTTGTCAAAATTCCAACACTTAACTTCTTGGCTTCTCACTATAGCAAATTATTTAGCGGGCCCATTTCGATCATTTTGAACCTGTTTGTACTAGCAGTCTTACAGGACTGCAAAATAAGGCAGACTCTGATTATAATAGGATGAAGAACCTGCTATGAAGGCACAAGCTTTTTGGTTATCTGTAGAGACTGCAGATATTTGGGTCACATCTCTCCCATGTTTGCTATTAGCCTATTTAGTCTCAGAAGCTAAAAAGAAGAGAGTGCTACTTTCATGCCGTTCTCCTTACACCCTTTGGCATACTAAACTCTCTGTGAACTATGGGACGGATATGGAACTTGGAATGGATTAGGGTAAAAACAAGCAAAGTAGACAGGGGAACCAGCGTTGCAACTATGTAGTAGGATATCCTGGATGAGAGCATGCTGGATAGACAAAACATGAGGAGTCCAGAACAGTCCAGAACTATTCTAAGCCAGAGTGTGATGTAATTCACAGGACGGACATCCTCCTTTGCCAAATTTAGCACTGTAATATGTATGATAGTAAAAATACCATCCTGTCAATTGGAGATTTTATCACTGTTGTTTGTGTGTTCAGATTATTTTTTAAGCTATGAATTTTATTTGTTGTATTTCATCTTGTTTTATCTCATGAAGAGTCCAAATAATAGTTCATCCAAATTGTACAAGCATCTCATACCACACATCTAATTATCTCGTATATAATTGCTCTCTTGAATTAATGTGATGAGAGCCAATAAGAGGCTCTTCATTCACTCAGCTAAATGTATTCATTATTGACACACAGTAGCATAAGCATGTCTCAGTCTCTCTCCTCTTCAGTAGTAATTGATGCAATGTAGAGCTCAAACAGTTACAGCCAATTACACATCATGCCAATAAAATTAGCATAATACAAATACTTCTGCTTTTTATGAAGTAGGCCATAGACTAATGCAGTTATACTCATTTAGCTTCTTGATATTGATATTTTATATATTTTTATATTTACATTATTTATCTGTTTGTTTATTTAATGTAGTATCAGCATCAATGCCTATTCATGGCAGGAGCAAAGCTACATCAATACTAGACACATTCATACTTGGGCAATTTAGAGCAATCCATTAGTCTAATGCATGTTGTTAGAATGTGGGATGAACCGGAGTACCCAGAGTAAACCCACGCAAACACGGGGAGGGCATGCAAACTCTACACAGGCAGAGTCCGAGGTCAGGATTGAAGCAGGGATCTCTGGAGCTGCATGGCATCTGTGCTACTCACTTCCACCACCGTGCCACCCTCTTGAAAATGCTAAAATAATCTACTTTAAAAGCTGTACTTAATTCATAAATGCACTTACTGAATACTATACATAATTAACTAAAGCCTAACAGTGCTTCAATGGGCAAAACAATCATATACACCAAACAGGCAGAGTTTGCCTTTCTAGCATATATTTGCAAGGTGATTAAAGGTATGTGCACCACCAGAGAAACGCTAACAAGTGGTGGGTGTACATAACTGAATTCCTAGATTCACTATTATAATGCCCAGCCCATGTACTCCCTGTACAACTAAAAAGGGGAACCTCTGAACCTTTTGAAAATGTGTTTCAAACTTGTTGCTAAACAGATTTGTGAGGCCCTAATTGCTGCAAAGAGATGCCGGATTGCTGCAAAACTTGGCATGCAGTTATGTCTCAGACAGATATGTAAATAGACAATGGGTCTGGCCACAAGAGGGTGTAAACGTGCTTCATCTGCTGCCATATAACAAGGCTCTCAGAGGCTACTTTTAGGCAGTGTACCTCTTGGTGAGAGATAATTGACTGTTGACAGGCTTGGACTGAAAGAATCAGGATAAACATTTTGAGAAATTGCTCACCATCTATGCTGTTCTGACCTAGTTGTTAGGAGGTGTTCTGTTTGAGATCTGATGACAGTTTGGTTCGAATATGGAAGCCTTGTGATGACTGCTTCAATCCTGCATTTGCTGTGGAGCGACACACTGCTCCAACTGCTGGAGTGACGCTCTGGGGAGACCTCACATATTACATTTGGTCACCCCTAGTACAGATACAAGGGAGAGTAACAACTCAGGAATATGCAGAGAACATCATGAGGCCATGTGTTGCCTCTCATGGCAGGGCTTCCAACTGACAGTTTTCACCAGGATAATGCTTGCCCACACAAGGATTTCCCAGGAATGTCTCCTCCAGATTGGAACACTTCCTTGGCCTGCCCAGTTGCCAGATTTATCGCCAATCAAGCATTTATGGAACACCACCTTCGGCAACCTACAAGAATACAGGATCAAAAACTGAATACAGACACAGACTATGCATCAAATCCAAATGAACGAGCATTCCAATGCACAATTGTTACTGACTGTTGTACACATGACTAAGAAATGTAAAACTTGAAGTGTCCTGTACAACCCCACACTCTGCTTACCAAGTGCATCATAGCAAGCATTAATCTATGATGAGTCATTAATCTTTCACACAATGTTTGTGTGTGATTCCATTGCTTCATTTTATGCAATTCTGTCAGTAACTCAGGGAAGGGTGATTGAAAGTATGTTACACTTGGAAAAGATGGGTATAAAAAGGTAATGAAAAATGTTTGTTGTTAATTAGCATCTAGAAATTTAAGCTTTAATTAAGCCATTGAGCAACATGAAAAAAGACTACAGAATACACAAATTATATGAACAAATGTGTGCTGAGCTTCATAAATCACACAAAGCTGTCTGACTTTAATGGCCAATGTCCACGATTTAATTTTATTTAAAACAAATCTCTACTGAACCTGCTTTGAAGAGGACTCAAATGAATTTTGTCCTCATGCACATTCAGCAGGAGAGAAGAGGAGGTTAGAGAAGAAACAAATCTACCGGTACAATGATCCAACAAGCTACTGGAGTATGCTAGACTACAATCTGGTTCCAGCCAAAGTTACATTGTCAGATGATCTGTTAACACTCAAGGCTGATTTGGGGCTGTACAGAAAGAGCAGAATCACCACTGTTATGGTTGGTGGAGAATCGGTGAAGTTGTGGGATACTTCGCCTTCAAGTCCCATCAAACATTGTTAGGATACATAGCATTATGGACTGCATGAAGTGCCAGGATATTTTTAATCAACCTTTAGCTGCTTCTGCAGAGAAGCTACAACTGGGCTGTGGTTGGAGTTTCCTGCAAATGAACTTTGACTTTTATTTCATTTCAGACAGTATGAACCCAAACTATTTCATTTTTTCCTTGTCAACTTCATTTCTTTTGTTAACAAACATCCATTCTTGCATTTCAGACCTACAGCACATTCCAGAAAAGTTGGAACAGGGACAGTTTAGGGCTAGTAATGAGTAAAAAAAAATAATGACGTGATTTCAAACAGGTAATGCCAACAATAATCATGATTTGGTACAAAAGCAGTATCCGTGAAAGACTCTTTGAGGAGTAAAGATGGGCAGAGGATCTCTAGTTTTTGGGGTTTTTTTTTTTAATGTGTTGCAAGCCTGAAATGCAGACATGGATGTTTATTAACAAAAAACATGAAATATCTTGGGTTCGGACTGTCTACAATGAAATAAAAGTCAAAGGAAATGTAAGGAACACTACATATAATTTTTTATGTGCATTTTCCATATCGTCCCAGCTTTTTCTGATTTGGGGTAGTAATTTTCATTGCTTATGTATTCATTGCATTTATGTCACTTAAAATGTGACGTGAGACTCTACATTAATCGATGGTTCAAAAAATGCAGTTGAATCTTGAAGAAAATGTGTTATGTTTGCCATAAAAGCACATTTATCAGGAAAGGCAATTCGGGAGTCGGGTTATGCGTTTCATAATCAATATCGCTGTATTCCAGCAGACGGTCTTCTTCTTTCGCTTGTTGTGTTGCTGGGTACACACACTGCTGATATTGCGTATCTGACATTGTTCTAGCTGCAACCAGACTCTTCTCTGAACTCTGGAATGACCCTTTGCTGGCCCTGGAGTCAAGGTTGATTGAGCCCATTATGAAAGCCTTAATTGTAAAGATTATTGTGTGGTGCTATGTGCACCTGCTCCTGTGGAGGGAAAATGGGAGGGAATGGCCAGGGGTGTGTCACAGTGCCTCGGTGCTGCACCACTGTGAACCAGTACAGCTTAACTTGCTCTGACTCATAGATTTTTCCCTTTACTGAGTCACAGGTATTGCATTCTAATCCATTTCAGAGATGGTGAAGATTTGTGGCTATGCATTCCCAGCATAGTTGAGTGAGCCTGACTGCACGTATATTTCGCAAAGCCTAAGAAACCAGAATATTTTTCCATAAATTTCTACAATGTGTTTAAATTAAAACTACAAAAATAACACTAGTAATGGATATTGAGCCAGCTGCTGGAAATGACAGTTCCTAAAGGCCTTGGTTCATATGCTGGATGGGGCCTGCAATGTGAAGGTCAGGTGCTGCATTTAGGGAACCGTGCGATGAACTGGTACTCTGTGTGTAGAGTGTACATCTGTCTGTGTGCAGTGAATTCTGGGTTAGGATCCAGACCCTCCCCCATGGCCAATACCAGGAAAAGTGGGCTAAATCTGGATGCTCTGCTTTACATCAGGTGCACGGGAAGAGGTTTTAAGTAGGGGGTCGACATGACTTGCATGAAAATACATGGCACCATATGTGGTCTTGTTGATCCTAATGAAGTGCTTTACAAGGGGTCAATATATCTGTCCAGAATTGCTCATATTGTTCATGTTCATGTCTCTAACAAACAGTGGTGCTTGAATGTTTGTGAACCCTTTAGAATTTTCTATATATCTGCATAAATACAGTATGACCTAAAACATCATCAGATTTCACACAAGTCCTAAAAGTAGATAAAGAGAACCCAGTTAAACAAATGAGACAAAAATATTATACTTGGTCATTTATTTATTGAGGAAAATGATCCAATATTACATATAAGTGAGTGGCAAAAGTTTGTGAACCTTTGCTTTCAGTATCTGGTGTGACCCACAAAACATTCTTCCAGTAGCCTTCTGGCTTGTCTACATGATCTTTAGCAAACTGCGGACGAGCAGCAGTGTTCTTTTTGGAGAGTAGTGGCTTTCTCCTTGTGAACCTGCCATGCACACCATTGTTGTTCAGTGTTCTTCTGATGGTGGATTCATGATCATTAATATTAGCTAATGTGAGAAAGGCCTTCAGTTGCATAGAAGTTACCCTGGGGTCCTTTGTGACCTCGCCAACTATTACACGCTTTGCTCTTGGAGTGATTTTTGTGGGTTGACCACTCCTGGAGAGGGTAACAATGGTCTTGACTTTCCTCCATCTGTCTGACTGTGGATTGGTGGAGTCCAAACTCTTTAGATATGGATTTGTAACCTTTTCCAGCCTGATGAGCATCAACAACTCTTTTTCTAGGGTTCTCAGAAATCTCATTTGTTTGTGCCATGAGACACTTCCACAAACATGTGTTGTGAAGAGCAGACTTTGATAGATTCCTGTTCTTTAAATAAAACAAGGTGTCCACTCACACCTGATTGGCATCCCATTGATTGAAAACACCTGACTCTAATTTCACCTTCAAATTAACTAATCCTAGAGATTCACATACTTTTGTCACTCACTAATATGTAATATTGAATCATTTTCCTCAATAAATAAATGCCAAAGTATAATATTTTCGTTTAATTTATTTAACTAGGTTCTCTTTATCTACTTTTAGGACTTGTGTGAAAATCTGATGATGTTTTAGGTCATATTTACAGGAATATAGAAAATTCTAAAGGGTTCACAAACTTTCAAGCACCACTTTATCAGTGTGAGCATCCTTGATTGGACAAACTATTGTTCAATTAATGTTTTTACCCACTTAATAAAAAACATAGTTTAAATGAATGGTGCAACCATTGTTTTATACACAGTATTGTGTAAAGGTCTTAGATTAGCTATACCATTAGATTAGATACAGTATGTTAGATTAGATTAGATATACCATGGGATATCTAATCCCCATTAGATTAGATATAGTATTGTTTTATCAAAGGTATTATGGCCATATATAATTATGTCTCTTTATTAGAATAGAACCAGAACATACAGGGAATTTGTTTGCAGTATTAAAAAACAAAACAAATCTGAAAAAAAAAACAGCTTCCATAGGCTACAGTAGCAAGTATTTAGTGTGACCTCCCTTTACACTTGAGCAATAGCAGCATCTGGCAGCTTCATCGACATGCTAAGTTGACCCTTCTACAGTCTGAAAAAGCTTGATCAGGAATGGACTTTTTCGGAAGGGGAACAGGGTGAAAAAGCTACGACATACTAACGCTCACTTAGATTAGAATGAAGATCAGTGGGAAATAGTTTTCTGGAGTGAGAAATATAAGTTTGAAATTTTGGGGTTCAATTGTCGACAATATGTGATACAGGGGGAAAAAAGTGTATTTAGTCAGCCACTGATTGTGCAAGTTCTCCTACTTGGAAAGATGAGAGAGGTCTGTAATTTCATCATAGGTACACTTCAACTATGAAAGAGATGAGAAAAAAATCCAGGAAATCACGCTGTAGGATTTTTAAAGAATTTAATTGTAAATCATTTTGGAAAATAAGTATTTGGTCACCCACAAACAAGCAAGATTTCTGGCTCTCACAGACCTGTAACTTCTTCTTTAAGAAGTTCTTCTGTCCTCCACTCGTTACCTGTATTAATGGCACCTGTACGACCTTGTTATCTGTATAAAAGACACCTGTCCACAGCCACAAACAGTCAGACTCCAAACTCAACCATGGCCAAGACCAAAGAGCTGTTGAAGGACACCAGAAAGAAAATTGTATACCTGCACCAGGCTGGGAAGAGTGAAGTCTACAATGGCAAACAGGTTGGCATCAATAAATCAACTGTGGGAGCATTGTAAGACATACGACCACTGATTAATCTCCTTTCTGGGGCCTCCACGCAAGAAGATCTCATCCCGTGGGGCTCAAAATGATCATGTGAACATTGAGCAAAATCCCAGAACTACATGAGGGACCTTATGAAATGACCTGGAAGAGAGCTGGGAACCAAGTAACAAAGGCTACCACCATCAGTAACACACTACGCCGATAGGACTCCCCTGCTTAAGCCAGTTACCTGTCCAGGCCCGTCGAAGTTTGCCAGAGAGCATATGATATCCAGCCAGAAAAAGGAATTGGGGAGGAATATCATGTGGTCAGATGAAACTAAAATAGACCTTTTTGGTAAAACTCAACTCATCGTGTTTGGAGGAATAAGAATTCTGAGTTGCGCTCAGACCTACTGTAGCATGGGGTGGAAACCTCATGCTTTGGGGCTGTTTTTTCTGCAAATGTGACAGGACGACTGATTCATGTTAAGGGAAGAATGAATGGGGCCATGTATCGTGAGATTTTAAGCCAAAGCCTCCTTCCATCAGTGAGAGCTTTGAAGATGGAACGTGGTTGGGTCTTCCAGCATGACAATGATCCCAAACACACCGCTCGGGCAACACAGGAGTGGCTCCTGAAAAAGCATTTCAAGTCCTGGAGTGGCCTAGAAAGTCTCCAGACCTCAATCTTATAGAAAATTTGTGGAGGGTGTTGAAAGTCTGTGTTGCCCCAAAACATCACTGCTCTAGAGGAGATCTGCATGGAGGAATGGGCCAAAATAATATATTTTTTTAAATCCTACATTGTGATTTCCTGGATTTTTGTTTTTCATTTTGTCTCTCATAGTTGAAGTGTACTTATGATGAAAATTACAGACCTCTCTCATCTTTCTAAGTAGGAGAACTTGCACAATTAGTGACTCACTAAATACTTTTTTGCCCCACTGTATATGGTCCTTATACCATTGCTAAAACAACAAATGGTTGCCTAAGACTTTTTAATCAACTCTTTTAAACCTATGTTTAATTTTTATTATTATTCAAATTAACTTTTTATATCACTTCTTCTCTCAAAATGCTATATAGAAACAACTGGGGGGAGCAGCACTCCCCTTTCGGTTGCATGTAAACATGAATAGCTTAAAATGTACACTACGTCTGCCCCATGCATAAACTTCATAACAATCTGACGTTCCTGAGGCTTTTCATTTGCATGTTTTTTTTTTCTTTGTCAGTACACTGATATGTCAAAATTCATGATTATTGTAATTACTCATACAATGCAGCTGATAACAACTAGAGCATTTAAGTCTCAAAGTCTTATATAATGCTACTCAAATAACACATTTACTTGATTACTTCTTATAACTGGAAGGCTCTTATTCAACTGCAATTTTACTTTTATTTTGTCTTTCTCACTAGATAATTCCACATTACGGAATAATATTGCAAAGCACTGCACCTCTTGAATGTGTAGTTTCCCCAGTACATGATAATACCTACGAAGGTATAACTGACTCCAAACGATGGCATCTAGCTAGAACTTGAATGCTTTTTGCACAATTGGGGCCACACAGTGTCCTAATTTTAATGCATTTGTCCTTTGTGATCTTTGGGGAAGTAGGAAGGCATGTTTCCGGAGAGATAAGGGTGCACAGGCATAGAAGAGGGTGTGAGGAGGCACAGCTCTGTCAGGTGTAGGATGCCCTCATGTTCTGCTCCACTTCAAATATGCAGCTTTAAGAAAGTTAAGGAAACATGTAGGCAGTAACAGAGAGTCATATTCATACAATTATTAATTGCAATAATCATTTCAAACACTTTTCCAACATTTAAACCTCCCGGCTGATTATATGGGGAGTAAAACTTTAACGTTTAGGTATTTTCACATTTAGAAAATGCCTTCATTACTGCCGTTTGACAGTTGAGGGTTCTCTTAGTAGAGCAAAGCTGGAACATGAAGTGTCAGATTCCTCTGCAGGTAATGTCACTTCCTCATATTTACATTTGCACACAGATTGCCTACACGCTACTTTATTTCCCTGTATTTCAGCCTGGTGTTTTTAATTTTATCTACCCTTTCTGAACTACTATAAAAAATACATGGTTCATCATGGGCCTTGCTCAGTGAAGTCCAAAAGAAAAGCTTGCACTTAACACCATCATGTATAGTAGGACTGCTAAATCTAACGAATTAGGCCGTATCTTCTGAATCTTAAATGTGTCAATCACAAACATGGCTGGGTGCCAAGGAATCAAACCTGCTTTTTTATGAGACACAATGCGATAAGTCAAGTTTGGGCAGAAAGGTGAAGCTTAAATTAAGAAAAAAGTATGCACTCGTGTCATTGTTAGTTATCCTATGTTGGAGAGTCAGTGACATAATCATTATGAGATCTTTAATTGATGTGTGCTGTATTTTTTCTGCAGAGCTTAGCTAAGATTTTGATATGACTCATGAAGAGAGATGGCACTGCTGTTGGGTGATTTTGCCTTGTTCGTACACAAAATCCAATTTTCTAAAATGTCGAAGGGGGTTAAGGTTCTTCGAGCAAGTATCTGCACGTTTCTGGCACAACATTAAAAGCACGTGTAGAATATCAAGATATGCTATTGCATTAAGATTTCCCTTCACTGGAACTACAGAGCTCAGCTGAACCCAACAAACACAGCCTTGGGGTATTATAATGATCTCGCCTCCAAATATTGGCACTATCTATTCTGTAGGCATCCAACAAACATAAGCTGAATCCCAGTTCAGGGGCTCCATCCTTTGGAGGCTACATTTGAGGACCGATTGTATCGGTCTATGACTAGGCTGTCCCATTTTGAAGTCTCCTTCATATGTGGCTGAGAAATACGCCCTTCTTTTCCATGGCAACGATTATCCAAAGAGCAGATCCTTTATCAGCCAATATATCTCGAGGTTCATTGTTTGCTGGTGATGCAAACAAGAAATCCAGCTGTGGTAGCCTAGTGGTTAAGGTACTAGACTCTGGACCAGAAGGTCCAGGGTTCAAATCCCATCTCTGTCAAGCTGCCACTGTTGGGTCCTTGAGCAAGACTCTTAACTCACAATTGCTTGGACTGTATGAATGTATCAGCTGTAAGTCACCTCTGGAGAAGAGTGTCTGCTAAATGACATAAGCGTAAATGTAAAATCCGTCATAGAGCAGACCATCTCATTTCGATTTGGCCTTCGCCAAGCTCTACGCAGCCATCAAAGGATATACCTTTGTAGACTGCATGGACTGCATCCTTGAAAGGTTGTAGCCCCTGAATTGGGACGCAGATATCGATTTTTCTGTCACGCAGCCAGATGATGAAATGTGATTCAGCACACCAGAGAACGTGCTTCACTGCATGTCCACTGACTGTGTGTAGTGTGCTTTACACCACTACTCTATGCTTGGTATTGCACAGCCATAAAAACCCAATCCACAAAACTCTCCAAGCACAAGCCCTTTGTTGGAAAAGTGGCATCCTTTGATAATCTCATGTTGATTGTTACTGAATTATTTAGTATTAACAATTGTATGTCCATGTCTGTTTTAAAATTTACTTTTGGCCATCTAGTGTAGTTAGCATTACAAAACTAGTTAACGTGCTATGCAGGCAGGACCAACAAGAACAGCTGCCACACCCTGCACAAAACACTTAACACTAGAGATAAGTCAACAGAAATATTATCCCTGCACATGAGACAGTCATTTTATAGCCATACACTGCAGAAATATTTTTTTTTTGCAGATCAAGAAATGCATAAAATGAATCAGTTGATAGATTTTCTGGTTAGCAATCTAATGTCAGTGTGTTAGCTACAGTAGGGGTCCCGTTACTCTCCAAACAAATGCTTGTTAGGTTAATTGGTGATTTAAAGTGCCCTTAGAGTGTGAGTGTGTGAGTGTATGTACCCGAAGATGGATAGGTGCCCTATGCTGTCAGCTAAGCATTGGACATCCTGTGACCCTGACCAGAATTAAACGTGTAAGAAACTGAATTAATGAACGAATGAAGATGGTACCTACTTAATGAAGTATGGCTGAAGATACCTTTCTGCATGCTCTTAGCAATGTTTGTATAAAGGTACCTGACAAGTTGTAAGCCTGTAACTTATTACATAACAGACTAAAGAGATGAGGATAAAACAGATTTCTCAAGTCCCCAAGTCAATAATTCCTATTCCTTTAGGTCTCAACCAGCAGCTGTGGGCTGAATGTATCAGGTGATATTTGCATTAATAAATCGTCATCCACTGGAGGTCTCCTCAGATCAGTTTTAATTTCCCACAAGCTTGGCTTACAGAAGAGACAATCACAGAGCCATCGCTATGGAAACCAGGCTTCCTTGCAGAAAATATAGTGGTGACAAACGCCAGTGAGTGTAGCAGTGAGGATATACAAGCCAAATTGATTAACATGCTTTCTGTGCTTTATTATGTCATATGCTTTCACCTTATGATAGAAAGTTTCTCATCAGTACCTCTACTGGGTCTTTTTATTACCTGTGCCATGGCTGGTGTAGACATTTGCCTCTTGTGTTTGTTTTCAGCAGCGTGTCAGAGGTACTAAAATGGGGCAACGATTAAAGATAAAAAGAAAATGACTATAGGTTCATGGCTAAGCCTCTGAGGAAAAGCCATGAAATATGGATGAGGAAAGGCATCCATGTTACCTTTCCTCAGAGCCACCTTCCCCCACCATCCCGACCTCTTTTTCTGTCCATCACTCCTCCTCCTCCCCTCCTCCATAATCCTCCTCATGCTGTTTGCACCCAGAACTCTTCCTCCTTCCTCCCAGGAATTACAGCTGCCATCAAGATGGAAGCTCTGACAGTGGGTGAGATTTAATGATGGTAAAAAGGCTGCTATCTTCTCTATCCATGCACCAGTCTATGCTTTGTCTAGTATTTGAGAAAGATCATTTTAGGGTGTGGCAAAAAGAGACTAATTTCAGCTATTCTACCTGTCTCTCAGGATTATCCAGATTTTCATTAATGTAAATACGCACCTACATCCTGACTTACACATGGGTCAATGGGTTGGTTTATTGTGGAAAGGGCACATTCTTAAAACAGATCTAGTTAGATTCCTATCTTACATTTTACAGTTGCAGTTGACAGTTTATTAGTTACTCACACCCTATACGTACACTCATTGGACAGATACAACTTATATAAGCGGCACTTTATACGAAGACATTTACCAGTCGCAGAGCTTGTGTAGAATGAACAATTAGTAGGCTAATCACTGCTCTGTCCATTCATCACTGGAAACTGACCACCATATGACCACTCCTAATGAGATATTTGGTGGACCATTCTGAGCAAAAAAACTGACACTGACAGAAGTGTGATGGGTTGCTATGAGTTTATCATATGTAGCAACATTTGCTGGGCTTTTAAACACTGAGTATACCACATAGACACACACTTCTTTGCTGTTGGTACAGCAAAGGTTAGCAGAAAAAGGCTACAGTTTGTGTTTTCCCATCCATAGTTCTGTGAATTTAAATTTTGCCCTAGCACTTTATTTGTTGTGGTTTCTGCCCACATGAGCTCTGTTAGCTAATTATGGAGGTACCACCAGCAACACCTGCAAAACAAACTATCATGTCATTATCCAACTATGGAAAATGGTTCACCATTATAATATCAGCTCAAATGTTGTCCCATGTTTGTGATAGTCCTTTGGTAGACGGAGTTAGGGAATTAACGGGATGGAGTTAGGGATAGTAATAGACTGTCCATGTTGTGCTTTGGATGCGAAAATCACCTTGGTCCAAGATGGTTTATGCTGGTTAGTGGTAGTCTTGTACTAGCTTAGCTAGTGAACTCACATTGTCTTGTTGCTAAAGCTGGTTGACCGTCATACTGGTGTTCAACAACACAACACAACACAAGCTGGTCTCTGCAGAGGGCTACATTTGTAAACCTCTATAATAAGTGTTCCTATACATAAGTGTAGAACCCTGAGCATCTGCAAGATGTAGAACAGCACGTGTAAGTAGAGGAAACCTAAGTGGAGATACCTTATTTGATCTAGAAAGTCCTAAGCACCTCATGTGCACTTTTCGCTGGTACATGTCCGAAAGAGGGCGCTCTCAGCTGCGTCACACTGGTACTGAAGCGGAAAATATGTAGTACCCGTTTTCCTCCATCAGCTTAAAATGGTTTTAAAAAATATATAAACAGAGACTCCTATACATGTGCTATTTGGCAGTTTAAAAAACTTTAAGCTGTTCGGTTGGTGTGGGTATTACAATCCAGCTGGCTGTAGTTTGCGTCACGTGGTTTTGTAAACACTAAATTAGTAATGCGCTCTGAGAAAAACAAGACTGTGAAGGAGTGGAGCCGCGAGCTACGTTAACAGAAAAAGTCATGTAACATAACCGAATATAATCACTGTAGAAAAGTCGCGCTTGACTTTGGCGTCCACACTGTTTACATAAATGGCGTGCTTGATAATAATTGTGAAGTATCGCACCTCTGTGGCGGCACTCACAGCGTTACGGAGTTTCTTAAGCTCCGCCCCTGCGTCGTGGGATTGGCTGAGAGACGGCGATCTGCCAAACGCGTGCCCGCCGATTGGTGAGTGGTTTATTCAGCTGCCAATCAGCCGCGACGGCCCCAAGCGTGCAGTAGCTGGGAAACATAATCATTTGCCGTGCAGGGATCTGACGGAGGGAGAGGGAGCGAGTGTGCGTGTGAGTGCTTGTTGAAGCTGGATCTGGATTGTCGCCTCACTGAAAAACAGCACGCTTAGTGAACTGGTGCATGTCAGTGGATGAGCGGATGAGGAGCCTGTCGCCGGTCATCGGCCGCCGTTCCCCGTCGTTCGTCTCTCTCGGCTCGATCGTTATTAATCGGAGGCATGTGGAATTGCGCGAGGATAACGAGCTGGCTTTGCGTGGCGTGCTTGCTGCTGTTAACGACGTGGACCAAGGTGAGAGATGGTTTGTGATCGGCGGTTTGAGCCAAGCGAGCGTGTGGCGAGACTCGGGGCGCAATTCGGTTAATCGATAGTTGAAAATTCGTGCGGGCGAGCATGTGACCGTGCAATTTTGATTCAGATGGGGGAGATTTCAGATTTGTACAGCTGTTTACCAGGAGAAATACCACATCGATTCGCTGCAAATAAAAACCCGAGTGATGTGGTAACGCACGCGTTGATATGTGTCCCTGAAGCCCAATACGTTTTCTTGCCAGGCCTTTGTTGGAGTAACGTCTCACTTTTTTTCGCTGTTATTTTTAGGTGTCCCGGGCTTCTGGCTATTTCGAACTGCAGCTGATGAGCGTGGAGAATGTAAACGGCGAGCTGCGGGACGGCGAATGCTGCGACGGCGCGCGGAGCTCGCGGGACCAGCGCTGCATGCGCGACGAGTGCGACACCTACTTTAAAGTGTGCCTAAAGGAGTACCAGAGCGAGGTGACCACCACCGGCCAGTGCAACTTCGGCAGCGGCTCGACCGGCGTGCTGGGTGGAAATATATTCTCTTTTAAAAACGCCAAGAACAACGGCAAGATCAGCGAGGCCGGCAAGATCGTGATTCCCTTTCAGTTCGCATGGCCGGTAAGAGCGCGCGCTGCCTCTGTATGACTGTGTGTGTGCTGTCGGGGGCTTGGTTAGGTGTACAGAAGTTGACAGGCTGCTGGGTTTTGCCTCACTGGAATGAATCGTGCTCACGCTCGTATGGCTCTTAGCTGAAGTTAGATGGCTCGACTCCTTCGTTTCATTGCAAGCTTTTCTTCAGAGCATGTCATCGCGATTTAAATGAATGAGTAAACTTTTCAGCATAATTAGTGTGCCTAGTTAAACATTTAGGTTCACCTCAACGTCCTGCGCAATCAGTTGCAGCTGCAAGGTGTCTTAAGTCACTGCGGCTCGTCTGTGCGCGTGCGTGCCCTGTCTGGCAGTCTCATGGTTTGCCATTGATCCATCATTCTGCAGCAGCATACACTACCAGACAGACCAACTTTACATTTAGAGTTTAGCAGGCGCCCTTATTGAGACAGACTTGCACTGGACAATCCAAGCAATTGAGGATTCATGGGTCCAATAGTGATATTCAGCAGTGCTGGGACTTTCTGGTCCAGCACCTTAATCCCTGAGCCTGCACTGGCCCCTTTGTTTAAACCTTTACCACCCAAACATTAGTGATGCTCGTACTATCTTGTCTTACTATCTGCAACAATAGGCACTCCTCTAAGGTATCAGATGAGCGACGTAGCACCTTGCGATGGCAAAACCAAAACATGCCATGTAATATTATCTGTCCGCTTTACGAGCAGGCAGAAGTTGCTCAGCTGTCACTGATGGCGCTGCCATGGACCAGCAGCAGTACAGCTGCACTGCTTGTTACCCCCTCACTCTCTCACCCTTATGAGTTAATGTGTAACCAGCTATCAAACCACTTCAAATGGTTTTATCACAGCTTGGTTTGTGTACATTCCCTGACTCGTTCCAAGTAGTTGGCTTCCTGCACAGGATATTGGAAAGTTCAGGGCTGTTTTGGAAGCAGTCATGTTTGGAGGCCTGTAGAAGTGGCCTTGTCTTGCCATGATGCACCTGTAGTTGTGACCATTCCCTAATGAAATTCATTGTACCCTGTGGTGCTGTCACATCTGTAAAGGGGTTTGTGTGCTCAGTGTGTTTGTGTTGTAAGGAATACAGAGCAGGTATGGGCAGTGACTCTGCCATCTGTTGGAGAGTTCTTTTCACTATCTGCCAGAGGTTGGTCTGTACCGGTTGCCCTGTAAACTGGATAGAGTTCTTGGTACCTGTAACTCGATATTCCAAGTCCAATTGTGTGCATGTTGTTCCATGGTTCCTGCTGATTTCACGTCCATGATCTAGTCGTGGGCCAACAATGGTTTAAAACTCTCACTGGTCACTCATTGGGCTTATCGGTGGTTTTTTGTGACTACTGTCTGAGGTCTGAAAATACAAGTGAGGGGCCTTATGTTAAGGTCTACTTCGATGTCAGACGCAGCAGCTGCAGCCGTGTTTGGCTGTCGCGCATCAAGGCTAAAACAGTGGCATCGACTCGACCTGATTGGGAGCTTGCCGGTGGTTGCTAGGAGATGGCAACAGGGGCCTTTGTAAACAATTATGTGCAGTCCTTGCTGCTCCCTTCCTCCTTAACCGGACTTTCATCAGAGTCGCTTGTTCAGGCCTCACCTGGGAAAGAAGGACTGGAGCCATCCTGCTGATTACACCATTGACCATACAATTAGCCAGTCACAGCTGGCTACATCTCCAGACAACAAAAAGCAGTAATTGTCCAGCTCAGCATAAGAGCAGGTGGCTCCTGATGGAGGGTGTTAGCTTGTAGGTCCAAAGAGGCTTTAAAAAGCACTGTCTTGACTCTGGTCACCTTGTCTCTCTTTGAATGGTGCCCTCCTGAATGGTATTTGCAGCTATACTCAAAGTTTTCTTTAAGCTTTTGAGGCAGTGCAAATAATATGTAGACGCTGACATCATCAATAGAAAGAAATTACAATATAAGTGTATGTAAGATGAAGCCCATGACTGTCTTTTTTTTTTTTTTTTTTTTTTTTAACTTTCCTTTCTCACTCACTTGAACAAAATGGCTTTTTGTTCCGCTACCTCAATAAACATTTTCTTTCTTATGACCAGGGGCTGTGCTGCTTTTGTGTCCTCTCATGAAATGGAGGCGAGGACAATTAAAGGCAGCATTTTTTTCCTCTGCCCCTGAATGCTTCAGTCATGGAAGAGATATTTTTAGGAGCTGAAAGATCGGGGCCAATTAGAAGGCGATGCACCCAAGGGTGACTTTTACTCAACAGCCTTATACGATTTACCCTCTTACTTGACGGCTTTGGGGAGGTTTCCTGGCCTCTAATGTCTCCTCATCTCTTGCTGTTAATATTAAAACCGCATGAAGTGCATCACTGGTTTAGAACTGTTTTCTGGTATCCAGCTCAGACACCCTTCATGTGGTAAAGCAGTTGTTTGAGAAGGGGGGGAGGTGGGAACGGGTAATAAAAATAAAAAGAGAATGAACGATTTTGAAGATTACTGGCCAGCCATCTCCTACTCCACCACTCCTCAGTTGTTTGTGCTTTTAAACAAAGAACACACTCCTTTTAGAGATGGCTTTTGGCAAGGCTCTCTTCTGGCCTCCACCAGAACGCTATCAATCAAGTGGTTCTTGGGTTGATTTGTTGTTTTTGGATGCAGTCAAAAAGGCAACATAACGTGATTTTGCCAAGGTCATGTGGTTTGGAGGAGACGCTCACGGTTGGCAGGAATTGCGTCTCGTTGTAGGTATGATGCTCGATGAAAGCTGCGAAGGATAGAACTTGTCGTGGTTATGGGTGATGGAGAGAAGAAAATATGCCTGGTTCAGCCTCCTTCAGAAATGCTTAATATTACTTCGGAGTTGCTTTGGACATCTAAGCAAATGTAGGGTGAGGAAATGTGGGAGTTAAGGAGCATTTGTGGAAAGCCAGGAACTGATGTGGGAGTGATGCTGACCAATGTGTCAACAGTTGTTTTAAGCTTCCGTGCTGCTCTGGTTGGTGTCAGTGTGAGATTCCACTTCTATTGCAATGTTCTATAACTCTATACTTCCACAGATGGAACGTATATCACAGTTGGCGCTCATGGGCTACAGCATAAAGCTGCCAAGGCCTTAGTGTTTCTGGTTTGTTTTGTACGTCCCTTGTTGCAGCGGTCTATCAATGTTTTACCTTTTAAGGTGTAAAATTGAATGCGATTCTATGGGAATCCCAAACAGCTTCCTATCAGGCTGAATCCCAAATAGCATTAGATGTTTAATGTTGGGTTACTGCAGGTATTATAATGTTATGGCGTAGTATGCAATGTGCACTCTGCAATTATACGAGCATAAACTGCAATCTAAAGCTTGACTCCAATGAGCACCTGTGGGCAATTGCTAATCACTTGGATCCAGCGTATACATGCCATATATTTAGTTTGTGGAATAATGGTAAAAATGGTTCTCAGGCCAAGTGCGAATTAATTTCAGCTTAAGCATTGTTCCTTTAAATTATGTAGGTCAGTCGACATGTGCAGACTAATCTGGGGCAAATTGTATATAAAAAATAGATGGACCACCTGAACATGAGCAGTACTTGAAATGAAGCACTTGTAGCTCCAGAGTAAACGTTGAGATAAGTCATGTTGGGCCATGACCTCTGTAATAGTAAAAGTTGTGTGTGTATCTGCTTGGAATGTGGTATCTGCAGTAGCTTGCTCCACTGTTCTCTCCCTGATTTGGCACTGTTATTTTCATTTCTGTATGCGATTTGGGAGCGTTCTTTGTTGGTGGAATTTTTTATTTTTTTTTCTTCCACCCCAGGTCTCGGATACTAGAGAAGCATTCGTGTTGTGCTGTTTAACCTGTAAATTATAACTCGTGTGTTTTATTGTGATTGTGCTGATGCTGCTGAAAGATGGGTGCAAGTAAGCATTTGAGGCAGGGCATGATTGGTTGCTTGAAATAAGTTGTATACAGCACTGTGCAAAAATCTTAGGCCACCATTAGATTGGATTAGCAGTAATAATTGTTTCGCAGTCTCTCTATTAGAATGCAACCTGAAAAAACAGGAAATTTGTATCCAGTATTATATGACTGATGAAAATAAAACAGCAGTATTTAGTTGCAAGTATCCCCTTGCTCTTGAGCAATAGCAGCTTTCAGCAGCTTCATTGGGATGCCAAGCTGACCTTTCCACACTCCAAAGGGGCTTGATCAGGAATAGCCCCTCTGGAAATGTAGCAGCCAAGAAACAACTTTTTCAGAAGGAGAACAGTGTGAAAAAGGCTAAGATACGTCAGGCTAAGATACATCGACAGTATGTTCTATATGGTCATTACCATTGCTACAGCAATAAATCTAATGGTGGCTTAAGACTTTTTCCCAGTACTATATAAGCAAGTTGATGTAGAGGAAAAAAAGTCATAGAAACACTGCATCACGGACTGTGTCTTAACCCTCATAATATGGTACTAAATATTATGGTAAAAATACCATTGGCACCATTCGAGGTGTGTTTATTTGGAGCTATTTGGAATGCTAGCTGTGGTCTGAGACGCAGTCACAGAATCAAGACTAGACTGCCACTTTAAACACGATACAATTTGTTGAAGTAAATAAAGTGATCCTTGAGCAGACGCTTGTAAATTGTACCAACCAGACCCACAACTGAATGGTATAAATGGTCCAAAAACAGACCACTGTGAACCCTAGCTTTAAGCTGATTTATTTTGCTCTTCCAGTTTTGGTTTGTGGCTGGCTTGTGTGTCTGTGTGTGTGCGCGCCTGTTCTTGTATTCAGCTAACGCATGCGTGTGACGCTTCCTGTGGGGATATGAATCCTGAGCAGGTGCGCTGCTGTAATTAAAATGCATTAGTGCACGGCCAGTTTAATTCCCACTTGACCCCTGAACCTGCTGCAAATCATAATGATGATAATGGAGCTCTAGCTGGCGTCAGAGTGGCTGTAACTAGGCTTCGCAAAACCACTGTAACTAGGCTCGTTTGGTCCTTAAGACTTGGGTAGGCTGATCGTTTTTATCAGTGGAGTTTGGTTTGAACCAGTGTTATTGGGACCTTCTGGGTTAAGCCACAGGTTGAAAACGTACATTTCTCCCAGCAATGGCGAATCATGTTTCATTTTGCTGTGCAAAGGCAGCACACATGAAGGAGCACGAGTGCTCTGTTTCATTTTCAAATCGTCTGGTGTGCCAGCTTCACAGAGGTAGCAGTAAATACAAGTCATACAGGGCCAACTGCTAATTCAGATGGTCCATTGATGACTGTGTGATTATCAAGGGCGTCAAATGGCAGTGCTGTCTGTAGCGTAACCAGGGCTGCTTGCCAGGTGGATTACATCCATCAGCCGTTTAAAATTCCTCAATCATTCTACATGAAGTTTCTGATGCTTTTGTTAATGGGAATGGGGCTATTCTGTGTGGGTTGTTGGGGACATTGTAGGTGTCAGATGGTTCTGGTGCAGGTAGAGGTTGTATAGTTCAAAAACAGCTCTCATCTTCAGCTCTTCCTGACTGTGTCCTCACATATTATTTCAGACGTCATTCTACAGTGTAGTCCTGAGCACATTTTGTTGCTTTGTTTCCAGAGAACTCATCTTTGTGATCGTAATAAGTTGTGTATGTAGTTCACTGTTTAATTAGCAGAAGTGTAGGGGTATGTTTGTGTTGTCAGATCATTGCTAATGGTCTTGTTGGCATAATAGCTGAATGCTAAATGGGCTGTAGGTGTACACACATGCATGCATGAAAACCCACGCAGAGAACCATACACAACCCAAACTCCTGCTGCTAAACGACTTGCCTAGTTTGCTGTCGGCTCTAATTTCAAACTGACACCACTTAAACAAGCCCGAGGCACACTTTTTTTGGCTGTGTGAGGTTGAAACTTTGACCCTTTTGGTTCGTTATTCCCAAAGGAACTCGGCCCTGGTGTAGGGCCACAGTTACAAAAGGGAGGCTCCTGCTGGCTGAATATCATTTTTTTGGCTACAGGGCCCAAAGTGCATGTCGGGCTGCATGTCCGTGCCTCGCAGGCCCACAAAGCCCTTTAACAAAGCTGTTGTTTTGCCTTTGTGCTCTGGAAGCCTTGCGGAAAATGGCAATTGTCGGAGTCGGAACGAGAGTCACAATGAATGAACTCATTTGCCAAGGGGTCAGTGGCTTTTTGCTGAGCTAGGCTAGGCTCCAGGAGGGTTTCCAATAGTTGAATCACCAGTGGCGTCTAGTGCTTATGTGCATCAGAGCTACTCACCTGTGTGTAATCAGTTCCCCTGGGATGGATTAAAGCAAAGCTCTGTAATGGTTAGAGAGCCCATAAGAAGAACTGCAAGAACAAAGTTACCACTTTTTGGTCAGGTTATTTAATAGAGAAAGGCTTTTGTTGTGGTTTGTAAATGAAGGTGTGCTTCCTTCTCTGCTCCAACTCCCCCTTTATCACCTCCCAATTCCCATAGGACTGACTTGAGCCATTGCTGCCTGCCATTTACTTTGATGTCTTCCCATCCCTCGATGCTGCTTTTGCCCTGTTATTACCTGGGCTGTAGGAACTCTCTGGAGTAGACACTCAAATTAGACCGTTTCAATTTGAAGCAGCCTTTTTCAAAGAGATTTAGGGGCTCTTAATGTGAAAAGGCTGAAACGAATGGAGTTCAGGGCATTGGAAATACATGGTGTATTTTGAGAGATGAAAGGTAAAGCAGTGATGTTGGGTTTTTTGTGTCAGATGTTTATGTACCTAATACATTCAACGTTGGATCGTTCTTGTTTCTACACTCATTATCCATTTACCATACAGAAGCACTTTTTCTCCATACTTTATTCCCCTTTACTCTGTTCTCTAATGGTCAGAACCCCCACAGATCAGGTACTATATTTGTGGTGGATAATTCTCAGCACTGCAGTGACACTGGTATGGTAGTGATGTTAGTGTATGATTGGATCAGACACACCAACCAACCAAAAATGTCTAGTCACCAGCATCCTGTAGGCAGTGTCCTTGAGCACTGATCTACATGGTGGAGCAATATGGTAGATGGGTCTAATGAGTGGACAGTGAGTGAGCAGTGTTTAAAAACTCCAGCAGCACTGCAGTGTCTGATCCACTCGTACCAGCAAACACACACACAACACCGCATCAGTGGTGACTATTAGGAAACAGATGGACTATAGTCTGTAATCGTAGACCTACACAGTGCTTCTATATGGTAAGGGGAACTGATAAAATGGACAATGAGTGAGAGGTGTACCTAATAAAGTGAACAGTGAGTGTATATGCACTTAAACTTGGCCAAATGCCTTTCTGATCAGCCAGATTGAAATCTGATTGCCTTTTAGCATGTTTTATGCAAATCTGCTCAAATCTGTCACATTTGACATTTTATTTGTTTTCTGTTAAAGGTGCAAGATGATGGGACTGGCGAATTTTGGTTGTCAGACTTGGAGAGAAAAAATTATACACATTTTATCTGGCTAAATTTGTTTGACATTACCTCCTCAAGTGGTTTAAATAATCAGATTTGAATAGATGAAAATGTATATTGGGTGCATGAACACAGGAATGACTTGCGGTCAAAGTGTTAAAGTTGTAAATGGGGTCTGTTCCAACATCTTGAAGCTGAATAGGTTAACCTGTCTGCCTCAGTTGTGGTGGTGAGCTCTGTGTGTGGGATGAGCTGACATTTTTGACGTTGCTGTGAGTGATTGCTGTGAGCGCTCTCGTCTTCCCCTTCTTCCCACATGTGTGGATGTGGTGGAATTACTATTGAGCTAACCTATGACCCTTCCTGGCAATTTTAGGATGTCTTGACAAGTCCCACTCCACCGACACAACCGTGGTCTTGTTGTGCTGGAGTGGACGCCTGGAACACCGCTTTTAAAACCCTTACTGAAGGACATGGTATAGACAGTAGCACACAGGCTATGCTTTTGTTTTGTTTTTGCTTTCTTTAGGTATAACAGACAGATTAGAGCTCCCTTGGTTGGCTTCTCCATTTGAGCTCCATAAATTTCCACTAAGGGATTTCATTCTTTCTCAAAGGTGGTGCATGTACCTAGTGCAGTCGCTTCACAGCATATGATCCTTGGTTTGATCCTCGGACTGTGCCTTTGTGGAGTTTTCATGTCCTTCCCATGTCTGTGTGGCCTAGCGGTTAATTGGACTATGGACCAGAAGGTCCAGGGTTCAAATCTCATCTCTGCCAATCTGCCACTGTTGGGTCCTTGAGCAAGAACCTTAACCCACAATTGCTTGGATTGTAAAATTGTATCAGTTGTAAGTCACTCTGGCTAAGGGTGTCTGCTAATTGACATAAATGTCAGCGTGTGGGTCTACTCCAGTTTCCTCAAAAATTCCAAAGACATGCGTTAGATTAACTGGTTGCTCTAAATTGGCCCAGTGGCAGTGTGTCTGACTAGTATCGATGTAAACTTGCTCCTGTCAAGAATAGCCAGTAATGCTGAAGTGACATTTAAATAAAAAATATAAGAAAAAACAAAACCTTCTACAAACGTAATGGGAATTACCCTTAATGTGCTGAAAAGTCTGAATTTTGAGGTTGGAAGTACTGGATCCATGTTTGACCCAGTAGTCTATTAGAGCGTTCTGTTTCTGAATGACTCTTAACATCCCAACTGCTTAGATCTCAGTTAAGATGGTATTTGGCCCTCAAGGCCAAAGTCTATTCCAAAATTCTGCTATGGTCTTGAGAGAACAGCATTCGGGGTTGGCTCTGGCCCAGCATTTTAAAACATCTGAGAAAAAACAAATTTCATTGCCTCACTGTACACACACTCCTTCATTATGTATTAATTTGCATGGTGATGTTGGAGTCTGTTGCTGTAAGCCTCTTTTCTAAAACGAGTTTAAGCTTCTGTGATGGTCTCAGTTTGCTTGTAGTATTGTAATCAGTGTGAGTCACTATTCCCATTTGACTGGAAATAAATCGTCTACACAAGTTTATCTCTTGGTCGGGTGTTAGCAGGGTTCAGCAGGGTGGAAAATGAGGGGAGGAGAGTGGGATGCCGGTGGCTCAGCCAGAGGAAGTGCGTCTCTTCTTACAGTTCCTCTTACTAATAGATGTCAGGAAATGAACGGTTCTTCCCATCTCTCTGGTAAATGTTAATCGGATATTGAGACATTCTCCCACCCGGCCTATTAAAGATTCTTCTCATCTCACCTTCGTAAGTGTTCTCCATTTCTGGGAGTTGGTGCGATTTGATTGTTGACCTGTAGATAAGAAATTGGAAGCTCTTGCATGACTTACTACTCGGTGTGATCAGAGTGACCTTTATGCAGTCGTCATGGTGAGAAACGCTTGACTGGTTGTCACTTGTTGGTGACAGCACGGCCAGAGAAAAGAGCTCCTTCGTTGCCAGGGGATTGCTTCCTGCTAGGGGCTACTTTAGTTTTTTATTTTTTTTATATGATTTCCCAATATAAAAGCTTATTGACTGATAGTATCCCAAGACTGAACAGCATCTTAGTAACCATCATGGCACTCTGTGCAGAGTTTGTTTTTTTTTTTTGTGATGCCAAAATGCTTGTAGTAAACTTAGAATCTTGTGTGTCAGTCAACACTAAAGCGTGTTTTAACGTCAGGGGACCAGGTCTGAAAATATACCAGGTCTGATCAATATTGATCCAGTGCTAAGCAAAATTTATTGGCCATGATCTTACTTCGTGTTCGTTGTGCCCGGATTATCTGCTAAAGATTTCTGAATTTGTAAGTTGTAAGCAGGTCCTGATATCCCTTTTGCCAGAGACAGTCTGTAGATGAAAATGGCAGCCCAGCTCTGTGTGTGTGTGTGCGCTCTGCAGGTTAGCAGTGCAGCATGGGAGCCTTTTTTGAAGCCGATGAGATCCCTGATGAGGGGTCTCTGGGGTCAGCGAGAGCCTCACTCCCTACAGCCCCCTCTAATTTCAGCCTTACCCTCCACAGAGCCCAACCCCCTACCGTGGGAAGCTGCACCTGTGGCTACTTCCACCAAATACAAACACACAAGCGTGGCTGATTGACATTTAGTCTTTTTCCTAGCCTGCATAGATTCAGGACAATTAATTAGAACCTAGGTGGCATTAGCCCATCATATCAGCGGGCACCCTTGTGCAAGCTTCATCCACGTTCACATAGTCATTTAGCAGATGTCTCTATCCAGAACTGCTACAGTCTTACAATCCAAGCAATAGTGTGGTGAGGACCTTGTTTAAGAACCCAACAGTGGCTGCTTGGCAGAGGTGGGATTTGAACCCTGGACCTTCTTGTCCATGGTCCTAAGGCCACAATAGTCCTAGATAATCTTGGAATTAGACAATGACAGCAAAGCTCATGATGGGTAGCTGGTGCAGATGGAGCTCTTTGTTTAATCCCAGCCTAAATGTGGAGTCACGAGTGTGATTTGTGTTTGAGTTCATCTGCACTGCTTAAATTGTTCGCTTGTTCACAGAACGTCTGTGTGTGTCTGTCTCCTCATTATCAGGCTCCCTAATCAGGAGTTTGATGGAGTAGACAGACCTCTAAAAACTGCTCCTTTTTTTAAATGGGGAGAGGTGTCTTGCATCGCTCACATGTCCGCAGGGACATCTATTTCCAGAATCTGTGCGAGTCTGCGACTTGCTATGGGAATGTTGATGGGTCGTCTCATGATTGGGGTTTAGATAGAGGTCTTTGTTCACTGGGCACCTCCCCCACTGCCTTTATCCCCATCCAGTCATTTGGGGCAGCTGTCACATAATCCAGCTAATCAGAGACTGGGTGTGTGGGAACAGGACTATCCTGTGCACTGCTGACACACGTACATGGTCCCACTTTCCCACCTTTCGGCTGATAGCCGTCTGATACCAAGGAGACCCTAAGCACACTTGCCCTGGGGGCGTCCGTGTTGTCCATACGTTTGCTCAGTGTTCTTTTAGATCTGTACGGTTTGTCTTACTGAAGCAATTACTATAAGATGTTACAAGCATATCAGCATATCTTGTGCACATAGCATGCATGTCTCTAAGCTGTAAGAAATAATAATTTAATGTGAATTTCAATGAGAAAAGCTTATATTTTTACAGACAGGCTGCGAAACCAACAAAGAATCATCAATCAGACCATTGATCTAACAAGATATTGGCGGCTTTACAATCGTCATACAGCAGTAGTGAAGAATGTCACAGTTTGTTCCAATATTTACTTTACGTTTTTGGAAACCAGGCACCAAAGAGCCCAACAGGAACACCAGGGCAAAACCGTGAGACCCCACTAACAGACTCTAAGCTAACACTGACTACTTCATACACACCACCACAAAATGTATGAAGCCAATCCTCTCTCAGGTAGCAGAATGATGTCCTATCTTGAGAATCGATGGGAACAGTTTGTATATGCTAGCTGGCGCAAGATTCATGCATTTGTTTCTTGATAAGGGGTGTGAAGGTGCCCCTCGTTGCGAATCATGCACTTGGCAAAATGAGTACACTGCTTACAGAGCCGCGACAGGCAGCAACTAACCCGCGGCACCAACCAACTACTTTAATTCCTGTATAATAACACAGTTCAAAACGCATATCTGGCCTGTCACCTTTTCAATAGATATGACCCTAAAGTGATACCATGAACTGTAGCTTGTCGTCGTTTACAACAAAACCCCCCTATAAAACATTCCTGTGAAAATACCCCTATGAGCAGTGATGGCGTTAAAAATCCTACCTTATGACCACCTAACGTCACTATTTGGGCGTATTACGTTTAGTTTATATATGCTGTATGAAGAAGCAGGTGTTGTTGCATCATGTTCAACAATCCCTCCCAAAAACAAAGGTGTTTATGTAATACATGTATTCAAAAACGAACTTGGCAGGAAATGACAGTCTACATTGCTCCCCTGAGAGCTGGAGTAAGGGGTGGAAGGTTCAGAGATCCCACTGCATGTCATTTAAAATGATCCATGGCCTGTAGTACAGTATAATCCATCTTTTTAAGACACATCAATTGTGCATCTGGGTCAGAATGAGAGTGGAGCAGCTCTAGCTTCACAGACTGACCTAATGATGGTGATAATCCTGTTCTTCATTGTCCAGACCAGATAGACACTGGTTCCCCTTACAGCCAGTCAAAAATGGACAAAAGCAAATTATCATTAAATCATACTTGAAGATTTTTGACTGATATTATAAACGTGAAGGCTCAGAAGAAGAGTTTCTCTGCAGGGAGAACCTTGAGCACGGTGAGTGCCTTTTTCTTGCACTTGACAATCCGATCGTAGTCGGATTTCTACAGTTATCTGATTATTCAAGCGGACATGTACATAGCATACTCCGATCTAGAAATCAGATTAAGTGAGCTGGATTTTAGTGCAGTAATCAGATTTCTCAGTGCATCTATAACCTACCAGTTACCTGATTTTTAGGCATTTTTTCTCAGAGATTTTGCATCTTTTGGACTTATTTACGTCGAACTGGTGAAGGTTGCGTCGCGGGATCTCACAACCATGGAATTAAATGCAGCACCCGCTAAACATTTTGAGGAGACACTGAGGCGCGGTGTATATACTCAAGAAAATGAAGAATGTGGTTATTTAATATTCTAGTTTGACGTTTGTCAGACATTTCTGTGAGAGTATTGGTTGGTTGCAAAGTAGAAATCCAATGACTGCCAGAGTCATGTAAACCTGTAGGTTTCCCCATTATCTGATTACTCCAGTGCATTTATACCCGTGGATCGGATTACTGACCAAATGAGATTTTCTGAAGTAATCGGATTATTAAATGCATCTAAACGCACTCATTGAACCATTAATGCAGATCTTAATAATCTGTTGGCATGTTCCTGGATCGTCCTCAAAGATGCCTTTTTCATGTGACTGATATTTTTGTTTCTGTTTTTCAATATACTTTCAAATTTATGCTTTCAGCTCTTAAAGAAGGCATTACTGGGACCTCGTTCACTGCATGGTTGGCTAGCATCCCAGGGTGTACTCACAGTGCCCGACTAGGTTTGACCCCCAAAGTGCGATTTGTTTTACTGGTGCGATAGCTCCATACCATGCTCCGATCGCTAACCATGCCCAAGCATGGAGAACGACGTCAGCTGCCTCTCTAAAAGTCTTCTTTGTTGTATAATCAATAACACTGTAAGGTCTATGAGAGGGCTGTGTGCAAGTACACCCAGAACAACCCCAAAAAAAGCCATAAAACAATTGCAACCAAAAAGTCAATTGGGGTATGCAAAGAAAAATGACCATTTCATAATGGCTACTGCTGGTACTCAAGGAATCCATGTCGTCTTCGTCTTCTGTTGACTTCCTGCGTTTTGAGTGTTTAGACAAAACAAATCTGACACTTCTTGTGAAGCTCCCACTACGTTAAAAGCGGCATCTGCCGTTATACCGCTGTACAACCTGAGTGTGCATTCAGATTTATAGTTTCTTATTTTGTAAGTTGGCTGCAAAGGTTGTGTTCACATAACTGTTTTATGAATGCTGTTGTTGTTACAGTACAGGATGCTGAGTTGCAGTATAAACTAATGTAGTTATAACTTTAGTACTTGTAGCAACGGCACAACACTGCATCTCAAAACCTCTCATCAAACCGTAGGCTACATCTCCAAATACAAAACTGTTGGCCCGAGAGTGACTTTTCTGATCCGGTTAAAGCTCCTGTCAGAAGGAAGGCTAAGTCAGGGATACGCCATAAATCGCATTCCCCCTCGGTGTTCACAAAATGCACACTCGCGGCTTCTTGTAGCTACTCTTTCACACGTCCACAACCCTGTGATTTGCATGATTCCCACCAGTAGAAGAGCCTTGGAGACTGAAAAGATGCTAACCTAAACCCCATAATGGCAGGTACCTTGTGTGCACAGGAGACATCTTTGCCCTAAGCAGTCGACAGGAGCAGGCACTCAGGAAACAACTGTTTTGGTCGTGTGGATGTGAATCATCAAAGGTGCAGCAGGCATGCTGCCGCTTGATTAAAGAGCACGGCAGCATGGCTCGGCTTCTTTTTGCTCGGTCCTTTCAGACAGGTGCACCACGTCTGCTGCGATCGACCGTGTCATTTGCTTATGTGGGGTTTGGTCCCATTATGAGTCCTGAGTCCTTTGAATACCGTTTCTACAAAGAATGTAAGAGCTTTGCAGATGATCTGTCTTCACAGGAAGTCAATAGAACATGAAGTACTATGGGCATGTGACTAAATGAATTACCTGTGGGGCTGAACTCTGCTGTGTATTCTGCACTGCCAAGCTGCTGTTGGACCCTTGAGCCAGACACTTGAATCACAATTGCTTGGATTGTTCCCTGTAAGATTCTGTTAGTTCTAATTTGCCCTGGATAATAAGATAAAAATGTAATGTCATTTGTATGACGTTGTATTAGATGTGAGTCGCTCTGGGTAAGGGTGTCTGCTAAGCGACTAAATGTAAAGCTAGTAGTGTGTGTGTGTTGAAGATGGCTTATAATTAAGAATACATTTTTCTGGGGTATGTTTAAGTTCATATTTTCTGTGTACTAGTTGAATAGTCTGAAACACACTGAATCATAAATAGATTCATGAATCACACTGCACCTACCTGCAGGTTATATTTTTGAACCAATCAGGTGAATCTTCTAAAATGGGACATTAAAGGTTTTGTTTGACAAATTATGTCAAAAATATACATTACTGTGCTAAAGTCTTAGGTTACTATTATATATGTTGTATTGCCAATAGTATAATCATGTAAATCTATATTATTATGGTTTGGTCTCTTTATTACTTCACATTCTATTCGAACTTTGACTCCATGACTTTAGTTCGCTCTTAGATTTATCATCTACGCCGCCAAAGGAGGTTGGGTCCCTTTTTGAGTCTTGGTCCTCCCAAGGTTTCTTCCTAGAACTAGGGAGTTTTTCCTTGCCACTGTCGCCCTAGGCTTGCTCAATTTGGGATTGGGCGTAGTTATTAGGAGATGATCTAAACTTGTAAAGTTGCTTTGAGACGATGCTCCATTGTAAAAAGCGCTATATAAATAAATCTGACTTGACTTGATTAAGACAAACAGAAAATACTGGAACTATGTACACAAAATAAAACAAACAAACAAAGAAACCAACAATTTGCAGAACAAAATGGCTTCTGCAGGCAAAAGTCGGAATTTAGTGTAAGCTCACTGAAAGTGTTTTTCCCATTCCAAATAAAGCTTCTTTGGATTGTAGATCAAATTGGCATCCTGATGTAATCGTCAGAAGCTGCTATTGCGCAAGTGTAAAAGGAGGTCACACTAAAATACTTGCCACTGTAGCCTATAGCCCTTTTTTTCAGTTTTTTAAAAACGACATACAGATTTCCTGTTTTTTCTGGTTGTATTCTAGTACAAAGACTGAGAGATGATTATATATGGTCTTTATATAATTGGAAAAACAACACATTTAATAGTGATCTAAGACTTTTGCACAGAATTGTACTTCAGAATAAATAACACCAGTAAATCTCCAATAAAGCTAGTGCTGTAAATGAAAATGTATACAGTATGGGGGGAACTTGTCAGGGACTGTTGCATCATCGATCCAGCTCTGCGTTATGCTGTGAGTAAAGCACGAAGTGCTGATGGTTTTGTGAATGAGTGGGTGGTTACAATTCCTCTTTGATTGTCAACTTGTTAGAGGAAGCACTGTCAGAATCTTGGCTAGACTCTGCGTAAGGAATCCGTTAAACTGGACTGTCTGTATATGCATAGACAATCAGAAGTGCACCAACCTAATATAAACCCATATCATGTATTGAAACATGTCCAGATAGTTTTACAGGGCTGCGTGGACTGTTGTAGTCTAGTGGTTAAGGTATTGGACTATAGACTAAAAGGTCCAGGGTTCAAGTCCCATCTCTGCCAAGCTGGCACTGTTGGGTCCTTGAGTAATGCCCTTACCCCACAATTGCTTGGATTTTAAGATTGTATCAATTGTAAGTCTCTGGATAAGGGCGTCTGCTAAATGCTGTAAATGTACTAATCTTTTGGATGGAAACGGAGCATGCACAATTCGTCATCATGAATCGACTAGTTGGCTTGTTCTGCCCATCCTAGTCTTTGCTACTGATTTTACCATCTCTTATTCTGTAACCTGACTGTTTAATGATGTTTATTTCCATGATTCTGTGGATGTGTTTTAGACCTGACCTTTTTCTGCTTCATCAATGCTGATGTAAAGCTTCTCTGTAAAATCTCTCTTATTTGCATTGTGCTGACTGTGTTTTGCCTCTTTTGCAGAGATCCTACACGCTCATCTTGGAGGCCTGGGACTGGGACAACACCACTCAAAACAGTGAGTACTCAGTGAGAACGTCCTGTTCTATAGAGTCCAGACTGTCATGTGTTCTCCAGTTATCCGATAAACTGTGCCATTTGTGGTTGCTGTTTGGTGTGTGGCTGGTAGTTATGGATGCAGTATGAATGGTCTCGCTGTATCATGAGGTTTTTGACTATGACGTAATCAGCAGAAGTAGTGACAGATATTAAAGACACAACTTTAACAATACGGTGTTGTAGTCGTGATCAGTTTTTGGCTTCTGGAATATATTGTTAGAATACTCTTGGGTTTGGTCCCTTAATGTTCACGGAGTATACACAGAGGAGATATTGTGGGGTACTAAGTCAAGTTTGCAGAGAAACATCATTCCAACAGCTGTACACATTATAATGCTGTAGCACTTCCTTTGTAATCACCGGCCACCAGGGGTGTGCCATATTGACAAAAAAATATATATCTCGATATTTTCTGAGATTATGTCAATAACGATAATTAGACTATACTTTTCCAGTGTATATTTTGGGTCTAAAGTATTCAAAAGGTGTTTAAACCCATCTCTCTCTCAACCCCCTGAATTGGCACATTGTCTTTCACAATATAATTGGTGACAGCATTTATGTCTTGCTTTCTGTTGCTTTTCCTGTTGTGAGGCACCCTTTTGCTGAATGAATGAATGATAAGGATTCTGCTAAGATTTGCTGAGTGTGTTTTTGTGCTGGTATCTTGGCTGGTTTAAGCCCGTCTTGGACAGCTGATTCCCAAAGTTTGTCCATAATCTTCATATTTTACAGGATGGTGAGTGTGCAGATGGTGAAATAAGTTAGTTCTTGAGCTGTCTGTAAAGGCAACCTGTTTATGACATAACTAACACTAATTGCAGGTCAGTCTTTTGAGCAACATCCATCCTTTCATAGCCAATCCTGTATCTGTATTTTGTCTTCTGGTGCGGTTTGTTCACTCATTTTTAACATCAGTCATCCGCTTTTAGGTAGAATGCTAGCTTGATTTGTGATGCTAGCATGCTGTGTGCACTCAGTGCGCATGTACAGTAGTCTGTCCTACCTGGCAACATGACACAGTGAATACTTGGTGTCAGCTTGCACATCGTTAAAACAGCAAGTAAGACATTGTAGATTATACATATCCCACAGCCATACCGGACACTTTAAGGACTTTATCTTTCATGATCTGCAATCAGCCAACAGTGTGAGAAATTGCAGTAAAGGATGGCTAGAACAAAATGTACATGGATTAAACTACCTACAGATGTAACTCCATACCTTCAAGCTGTACCAACATGGTAGGTTTGTCTTTGGCCAGGAGGTGTACTGTGTTGGCTTGAGCTTTAACTTCGCTATGTTGATCTGTATGAATCAGAGAGAGCGTATGTAGGGTCATTAAATGTTATGCAAGGAAGAATTTCCTCTGTCAGTGATGAGATATAGACTTGTGTTTTGTAACGGGTGAAGCCAAAAGGGAAATTAGTTGGAAAAATCCCTTTGAGGAACTGTTGTGTTGATGATTCATAGACAGCTCTGCGTTATGCCGTGAGTAAAACACTATGTGCTGCTGGTTTTGAGAGCGAGTGGGCGGTTACAATTCCAGTATGATTGTCAACTTGTTAGAGGGAAGCACCTTCAGAATCTTGGCTGGACTACTCTACAACAAATCTTTTCTTTACATTCAGTTTCATTAACACACTTTCTAGGAAAAGGGAGGATGGAACCTCTAGGTAGACTAGGGCTGAATAACTGCACATAGCACTAGATAGTAGTGATTATTACTCATCAATCATAAATCACTCTGAATATATGTAAAAACCATGAAGATCCTGGTGTTAAATACTTCCACCATGCATTGCTTTGCTCTTAATGACTCTTTATCCTAGTCTCCTCGCGTTTTTTTCCCCATACATAAACCTCTTTTCCAAATCCTTTATCTTCTCCTTTTCCTTTTCGGCTTTTCCCTTCTGTTTTCCTACCGTGTCTTCACGTGAGTCCCACGTTCGTGTTTCCCTTTTTTTACCTCGTCTTTCACTTCCTTTTCTTCATTGTTCTCTTCCTTACTTTTCCCCCCTATCCGCTCCCTTTTTTTTCACCCTTCCGTCTTATGTCCTTCTCCTTCTAGATCCCTTTTGTTCAATTCCTTTCCCCTGAATCTCGGCCTTCCGCCCATTTCATTTATTTTCTATCCCTTCTCTGTTGCAGGGGGCTTCCTTGTCTACTTCTTGTTCTCGATCTCACCGTAGCTACCCTTGTCCTATCTCCACGCTCCCGCTACCTCTTACACGCCTATTTTGCTTTCTCTGCGTTCCCCGACTCTTCATTTTGTACACGTTTTCTGTGCTTACCTCCCCCTTTCATGTTCCGCTTTTCCTACTGCTGACTCTCCTTTCTTTTTCTTCGTCCTTTTCGGCGTCTTCATCCCGTCCTTTTCTTTTGTATTTTCCCCTCGTCTTTTTTACTACCCGCCCTCTCCGTACTTTCCTCCTTTCGTCGGGCCCTCCTGTTGCCCCTACCCTCTCGTTTTATCGATTTCTTCGGATTCTTATTTTCTTCCTTTTCCACCCCTCCTCTCCCCCCCTCTTCCTCCCCCGCACTTCTCACTACCTTCCTTTTATCTCTTTTCTCTCTCATGTCTTTCCATCTCGTAATATTTCCACACTTGCATTTTCGCCCCTAGCTCCTCTTGTCCTCTTTTTTTTCTTTCCTCTTTCCCCCACCTTCCTCTCTCTTTTATATTAGCCACTCCTTCCCCTTCCCCCTCCCTGCAAAATCCCACTGCTAATTTAACAGCATGGAGCCGTTTAATGCCTGACAAGGACGGGGCGTACCAGAGTATAGAATCTCCTTCAATTTAGAATATCTCCAGGCCCTCCTGGTCCTAAAGATCCCCCCCTTATGGATCGGTAAGAGTCAGCGAACCAGAACAGTTTTCACTGAGGTTTGATACAGGGTACTGCGATGGCCATGTAGAACTTGTTTCTATGGTCCTAAAAAGGTTCCAGCGGAAAAAAAAACTCAACATTGTAGGTGCTACACCATATTTAACAGTGGGTGGTTCTTTTCTAAAGTTCCCTTTATACCAAATCCATCGTTGTTGCCAAATTTACTTTGGTCAGATCTGACCATAGAACCCGGTGCCAGTAGTGTCTAACAATCTAAGCCTTTTAAAGTTCATGGTTGGATAAAGGTTCAGATGGATGGTTCCAAACTGTAGATTGGTAACCATGTTACCAATCTACAAACCCCAACCATGAATCCTTGGAGAACTGTTCGTCTCTGTAACACTCCTCCCTTGTGCATGGGGTAAAATAATCTTGACTCCACTTATAGGTTTATCACAACTCCAGTTGATTTGAAACTCTTTGCTTGGTGCCCAAACTGAGTATGGGTGGTTGTGGGTGAAGCATAAACACAGACACACATTGTCTCCAACCATTTTATCAAGAGTGCTAATAATTCTTTACTCAAGTGTTCCTTTTCTCACGCCATAAGGCAATAATAGAGAGAGATGCTTAATTATTGTATGTCAGACTGTACATTTAGCCACTACTACATCTGGCAAAAATGATGGAATCACCACGATATGAGAGTACTCCTCCAGCTTTTTTCACTTTATTAACAAAACATATGACAACAAACATTTTTTTCAGATCAAGTAGATTATAAAAATTACAATTAGTAACAAGTGATTACTTATGAGGCATGGACTTCACTAATGAAAAGTTATATTCTACATCAAGCTGGCTCTGAATTTCTCAAATGGCGGTCGACAGAGCAGCTTTATGGGATTGAACCTTTTCATGGTTATTATTTTTATTTCCAGCATAAATTTTTAATCAGATTGAAATCTGGGCTGTGTTGCTGGGCATGCCGTTGAGAAGATGTGTCCTTTTCTAAATAAAAAAAAAAAAACCTTTAACACTCTTTGCTTTGTGAGGAAATGCACTTATCATCCTGATAAATGACTCCATCATCACTAAACCTGTTTTCTTTTGATGGACTGAAGTGTCTTTGTATGTTTCATTAGAACAGCATCAGACGATTTCCAGCACCATCTCCTTTGCCAGTGCAGATTTATGATTCATTGCTGAATATCACTTTATTTCCGTCATCCAAATTCTTTTATTTTTTTCTCTTTAGCCCACTGTAATCCTGTTTTGTGCTGTTCAGGTTTTAGTGCTAGTTTTCGTTTTAAGTTTATGAAATTAAAATTATCTATATCCCATTCTATTCAGCAGAGATCTTATAGGTCTGTCTTATTTTTGCCCATTTTCTATTTTCAGTGCGTGTTGTTTTTGAAGCCTTCCCATTTTGTTTATACTTGCACTAAATGTATATACAGCTGACTCCTAATAACCAGCATCTTTTGCCACACTGTGTTGGATTTCCTTCTTGAAGAAGTAGTCCTTTCCATTGTTTCAATTAACAGCTGTCTTCTTAGGGCCAGGTTAACTTTTAAGTCCAACAGTTTAAGGTCTGTAAGCACTCTTTTAACTGCACAGTACAGTAATTTGCATCTTAGACCAGCTCAATTATTTGTTTTAGAAATATACAAGTCAATTCCTTTTTTTCATATCAGTAGATCATGTCAGTGATTTTATGCATTTGAGTAAAAACACTGGGTGAACATCCTCAGTGTGGTGATTACATAATTTCTGCCAGGGGTAGACTAAACTAAACTATTCCCACCCATCAGTGACATCAGTCACTTGCTACACGCCAAGAATAGACAAAGCTGTCATGATATGAGCAACTTGTTGCCTGCTAGTGTGAGTGCAGGATGACATGTGCTTCCCCTGAGAAATGCAATGTTTGCCACTACATCCATGTTTGACTACTGCTGCTGCTGCAATTATTAACAACATATTACATTTGTTGCAGCCTAGATTTTAGCTCGTCTTATAGATCCAGGGGGAGGTTCTCCAGAGGTATGTCCAAGCCTAAGAAAATAGGTAGACCTGGGGGCCTCTGTTCAGGGATTCAGCATGTGGAGACTCCGGAGTGGACCTGGGCGCCATTAGGCCGCAGCTGTATCCTGTTTTCCGTCCGGCCGCTGATCCAACCGCCTTTGTCTCGCTTAAGGACTTGTCAGAAGGAAAGGGGTCAAGCGAAAGAATTTAACATATGTGAAAGAAGGTGGATGATGCCTGGCAAGGAACGAAGCAGCGGAGGGGGGCAGGCTTTGAAGTGCGGATGCGATCGGTAGGATGACTGTACGTCCTGGACTCTGGAAAATGCTAAAGGCAAACATGCACCTCTTATGAAATGTGAAATCATTGCGTCCTGTTTTCTTGGCCAGCTTTTCCGGGGCCGAAGCTGAGACAATGGGGCAGGCTGAAGAGAGGCTGGAACCACTGGTTCTGGACCCATCGGCCTGTTCAGTTTGTGGTGAACAAGATTTCAGACGTGGTAATGTTTTTATTTAGTGTGGTATGAGCCATGCCTGAATGTACACTTAAGATGGTTGCCAAGCAGGTGTCTGTCTATGAAGGTTCAGACGTATTTGTTTTCCAGCAGCTGCTGAGTAATTGAGTGGTTCCCTGACAAGGGTGTGGACTTGAGGGGCCAGAGGTTACATCATAATATTTTTCACCATGGGCTGATGGCTTTTCTACAGCTCTCTACCATGTATTATTGATCAGATTAAAGAGAAATAAGATTTAGTAGCATAAGCATCTGTATTCTTTATTGTGCAGTGCTTGTGCAAAAATTTTAGGCCATCATTAGATTAGATCAGTGTTTCTCAATCCTGGTCCTGGAGCCCCCCTGCTCTGCACATTAGTGCTTTTCCTGTTTCAGCACACCCACTTTGACTCAGTAATGGGCTTGTTAATGAGCTGAGTAGTTGGATCAGGTGTGTTGGGGACAGGGAAATCACTAAAACGTGCAGAGCAGTGGGTCTCAAGGATCAGGATTGAGAAACACTGGATTAGATATACTGTTGGTTTTGCAGTTTTATACTGACCATTTGTGGGTATTTCCCAGTCTCTTTATTAGAATACAACCAACCAATGCAGGACATTTTTTTTTTTATGCCGCATTAAAAAACTGGAAAGAAAAAAGCAGTGGCAAGTATTGACTTTGATGTCGCCTTACACTTGAGCAATAGCAGCATCTGACAGCTTCATCGGGAGGACCGAGAAGTTGACCCTTCAACAGTCAGAAGAAGCTTGATCAGGAATAGTCTTTTTGGAAGGGTAGCAGCCAAGAAACCACTTTTTCAGAAGGAGAACCTTGTAAAAAGGCTGATATGCCAAAGATCAGTAGAAAAGAGTAATATGGAGCAAACCAATCCAAGTTTGACATTTTTGGCTGTTATATATGGTCATTACACCATTGCTAAAACAACAAATGTAATGGTGGCCGAACACTTTTGCCCAGTACTGTATAAGAGCGAAATATCATGACACATCTTGGCAGTTTACATCATGGCACTGCCAACACTAGCACAGTTAATGCCTAATAGATTTTCCATTTCTAATTGTTCATAACTGTATTAATGAGGTTTCCATCCACTGGTTTTATGCAAATGTATGTCTAGACACAGCAGTACCAATGAGAATAGGATCCCACAAATGTTTTTGTCTGTTTTGGAAATGTCGCCCAAGCAGTAATAAAAATGCAGAAAACCATATTGTACTGGATGCTTAGTAAAGAACTTTCAGTACAGGCTAACCTTATGGGGAATATTATGTTAATGATTGTTATTATTAATAAACATGTACATTGAGACAAGTTGTGGAAGCTAATTCAGATGGGCAGGCCACAAGAAGTATGCAAATGTTCATTGTCCATTACAATGTGCTGTTTAAGTGAAGGGATCTGTTTGGAAACCGCTTTGGAAAATATTTGTGAATTGTCTTGCCTACTTGTTTTTGAAGTCAAAATTATGGCAATCTTAGTAGAGGAAGGAAAAAGGCAGATAGAGCTCATTTTCAAAATGAGGTAGCAAAAAAGTACCTCTGTGGCTGTTTGAACCTGGCTGGTGCTCTTTTGTACTCCTATTCAAATCCAGTCACAGAATCTTTGCATAAGAGTAGTTAATGGTAACACACAATGTTCTGTTTACAGCTTGTATCGTGCTATAGAGAGTGCTGTGAACTGGTGCCTTTTTAGTTGGGTACGTGTGCACTTGTATCTACATCCGGACTCCTCTTTGCTGGGACACGGTGGTTTCATTTGGCATTATTATTGAGAAGCCAACCTGAGTGCTTGCGTCGAGCCAGACACTAATAAGATTATCATAGTGGGAGTCCAGTGCCAAGCCCTGTCTGTCTGAGCTTGCTGTAGCATGTCCTCACTTGAGCTTTGCCAGTATTGTCCAGCTTCAAAAAAAAAAAATCAGCATCGCTTGGCTTTCCAGACGCAGCTTTTGGTGAGAAGCTTTGTGATGGTGTTTGATTGTGAGTTTAGTATGCAGTGTGAAGGATCTGAGGTTTCTGCGCATTGTGTGATGTTCTGCTATCCTCAAACCGTCAGAGACCCGACCGCAAGAAATGGCCTCAGATTTATCTTTTCAAAGTTAATAATGGCCACATGAAGACAACAAGGTTGTGCAGAGTGGCAGGGCGCATTTTCCTATAGAAAGCGCCCGCTATCATTAGGAAATACCACTGCTATGAAGGGGTGTACTTGGTCTGCAGCAGTGTTTAGGTAGTTGGTATATGCCAAAGTAACTTCCACATGAATTCCAGGGCTCAAGGTTTCCCAGCAGTATATTGTCCAGAGCATCACACTGTGTCAGTGTTATTTACTTCACCTGTCAGTAGTTTTAATGTTTAACTGATCGACGTATAAGCCTACATCTCCAGCTGTAGCCTGGCAAGTGAGTAATTCGATCAGTTTATCGTGTTTGTGTGTCATGACAAAGAGCTACAGAAGGCTTAAAAACTTATGTTCACATTCAGTAAAGCATTTGTTGTGCATTTGCTACTATATTACAAATGGTAAAAGGCGCTGAAGCAGAACTATTCAGTTTCTACATATTATTTAAAATAATTGAATAACCACCCAACATTCATTCTCCTCCCATGGACGTGCCCAGAAATGTTGGGCACTAACCACTAATGCTTTGAGAAAAGTAGATATTGTCTCATCAAGAGGCTCTTGAAACCCAAGATATTACAGGTTACCTTTGCAGACGTAGCTTTGTTGTAGCTTTGCATAATTCACAATTGTAGCTTTGAAATGGTGTTCATTTTGGCCGCAGACATTTTAAATCCTGTTATCATGTACTGTGGCATTGGTGGAATCAACATTTCGTACACTTTTGGTTATTACTTGCCTCCTCTCTACTTCTGGAATAGGGAACTTGTCTATAGGACTTCATTTAAACTATTTCAGTTCTTTCAGACTTTCGTCTATAAATAACTGGGTCTGCACAGAGGTGCAAGTAGTGAGCACAGTCCACTCATCGACCTTGAACTCCGCCTGTGTGGAGTTTGTCCTCTCCATGTCTGTATGGGTTTACTCTGGGTACTCTGGTTTCCTCCCACAATCCAAACACATGCAGAATTAGCTTAATTGGTCACTCGAAATTGCCCCAGTATCGATGTGTCTGACTAGAATTGATGTAACCTCGTTCCTGTGAATAGCCATTGATGCTGATGTGACTTTAAATAAATACATAAACATTAAACAGACGGTTAGTTGTATTGGTTATACCTCTGCTTGGGTGGAATGAAAACCCACAGCAACACCAGTCCCTGTGGATGAGGTTCTCCATTCCTGATTTACATGTTTCGCTGATTAGTAGGCTCATAAATTACACATTGCAGAACTGCACCGAGTTGCTTGGGTCAGTGCCATGCCATTTACATTTCATTTATCTGATTTACAACCTATTAAGCAATTTAAAGGGTCTTACTCAAGGACCCAACAGTGGCAGCTTGGTATAGGGACAATTGAACCCTGGACCTTCTGGTCGACAGTCTAGTCTGTTACCAGCCCACCACTGTATAACCCCCAAGTTATAGTCCCAGTGGTGCCTCCAGCTGATTCTGACATCATATAGACTCAGGATTGGCTGTGTGTGATGGAGGGGAGGCTGCTGCAAGAGCAGCCATGGCCTGCCTTGTGATGGTCTTGCACTCTGACCTCACCCTGCCCTCAGTGAGGGTTTACATTTAGTCATTTAGCTTCTCTTGTATCAATGACACCTTACAAGTGAGGCAACCTTGCAGTCCAAGCAATTGTGAGTTAAGGGCCTTGCTCAGGGACCAACAGTGGCAGCACTGGATCAGGCAGTCCAGGGTTCAAATACCACCTCATAGTCCAGTAACTTAAGTGCTAGGTCACCACAGTACCAAAAATGCATCCCAAATCTTACATTTAGACACCGTTATCCAGTTTGACTTATATGATACATCCATAAAATCCATTTAATGAATGGCTAACAGTAACCATTTAAAAAATGGTAACTGTTAGCCATTCATTAAATGGACATCATGGATGCTACTACTTATTTATGAATTATGTCTTGCATATTTATGAATTATTTCAAGTTGCAGACTTTTATGTCTTCTTAATTGATATTTTCTATGGTCACTGTGCTGTTTTAACTACTAAATGAGTCTTACCCAGTAATGTATGGGCTTGGGTTCACACGTTATCCCTCCCCATTAATTTCCCTGTAATTGTGCTGTGTGTTATCCCAGTAAATTACTATGTCAATCTTCCTGGCAATTTGTCTTGGACTTGTATTCACACTTTAACCCCTTCCAGGCAAATTACTGGAAAGATAACTAAGACCTCTGAGTTTCTGTTCAAAGGACATTAACAAGTCTGCAATCCCTCGTGAAGATGAGAACACAGCTGTGTTTCCATGCGTCTACCTAATAATTTAGAAGAATATATTAATTATATTTACTCATCCCTTCACATGCATCTGTGCAACTGTCTACTTACTAACTCTTACTCTTATGGGGATTTAATTATTAGGCAACAGTGTTTAGGATCTTCAAATTGGCAGGGTTGTGATTTCTCAGTGTGTACAGTATGAGAGTGGTGTGTGCAAGTTGTGGGGCCCCACTGGCCTCAGGAAAGGTCCTATTGCATTGTGTTTACATGGCAGGAAGGGCTCTGGACAGGGTAGTGTTTAGACATTGGGCAGAGCAGACCAGCAAAAAGCTTGCTCCATTGTTCTTTATCTGGAAGCGCCAGGGCTATTTCTGTTTTTGTTGCTTAATTCGTCTGACATTGTCAGTGGCTGGAGAGGAAGGTGTGTGTGTGTGTGTGTGTGTGTGTGTGTGCACGCGGGCACGAATATGAGTGACTGCATAGATGCAAGGCGGGGGGGCATGCAGTCAAAGCATCAGGCCAGAGGAAACCGCAGGCCTCCTACTTCCACAGTGATTGTTTGCCGTCTCCGATCCCACTGCGATAAAGATTGCTTTCTTTGTTGGATTTGGCGCAAAGCAAAGGGAAGCCTGGCAAAAAGGAAGAGTTAATACGAATGCCCACAGGCGAGGGTGAGGTTCTTGCTGAGACTTGTGCCATCAAGCAACACGAGGGTGTGTGTGCGTGTGAGAGCGAGAACGTATATAAAACGTAAGCTCTTCAATGGCTAAAAGCTGCAATGTGAAATTTATACATCTAGAAAGTGTTTGTGTATCCCCTCCCATCTGCCCAGCTCTCCCTAGTAACAGCACTCTCATCCCACTCTCTCAGTTGTGGCTCTGCCAATTCACCAGGACATGGAGAAATCTACAATTCCTTATTCGTGCTGTTGGTCAGACTGTGCGGTTTAGAGAAACCAGATCTACTTTGGCAGTGGCATTTCACCATGTTGCAATGAGTTTGTATTGTTTAAAGGTCTGAAGAGGTTTTCTGCGAGAACTTTTTAAGACAGTGGCAGGAAAGCCTGAGTCACTGGAGCAGCTTGGTGGTTTATGGGTTTTTATGGGGTCTACTATGGCACTTGTCGTACTTGGTGGCATGCTGTTTTATGTCCTCCTTGTAGGCAAGCGTACTGTGTGCATCTAGTGGTGTGTAAATACACTGTTCATCTTTATTTGAGAGGATTAAGGTAGCACTGCTTTTGAAGGTAACAAATGTTTCAAACATATTTCAAACAAAAGCCATTCAAATGGCATTTTACGTTCCTTTAAAGGGCAGCACACGTGGTAGTTGCGCTCAAGGACATCAACCTTAAAAAGAAAAGAGAATGTCTAGTTTTGCCACTCAAGGATTTGTCTCCCTGGAGAATGTTTTCAAAACTTGCTTTTTTGGTGGATGAAAGACCAAAATTTGGATAAGCCTTATGATTTTTCTTAAACTGTGTATAGGTGCTTTCACACCAAACGGTTCTAGGTAGGGATGCACCAATGCCATTTTTTTTTTCTACCGATACCTGATGTTCAGCTCTCTGCCAATACAAAGGAACAATACAAAGGATCTCGATAACACCTGCCTCTAACTTATCTACTCGATAGGTGCCTATAAATCCTGATATTTTATAGAATTACACTTTTTATAGATTGGCATTCCTTTATTTTGGTAAAAGCAGTGCGTCGGTAACCACTTCATGGTATTGGTGCACTCTATTGGCGATATCAGTACTGTATGTAAGTGTCAGTATTGGCACCGATTGAGTATCGGTGCAACACTAGTTCTAGGGACTAATTTCAAGTTCCCTGGAGAACTACATTAATTCCAGGACCTTTTAGGCGTTGCTTTCGCACTGCCAGTAGGAACACTGAGGCAACATAAGGCACCCCACCGTCTGTCCCTTTTGACTGTGGGGTTTTCCATTTTTAGAGCAAAGATGGTTGTTTATATGGCTACAGGTTCACAAGTATTCAACAATGGTGGTTACCCTCAACATGGCCCAATCACTGTACGCTTGCATCACTTACAGACGAACCAATTGCCATACTCTTATATCTGGACCAATCTTCACGTGCTTGTCACTCAGGGTTCCTGTGCCCTGAGAAAAGACCCTACCCTGAAGTATTAGTTGAAGAACTGCATATACACAGGGTTCAAAGAACTACAAAGGTCCCCGGTTCCTGCGGTGCGAACTTGTGAGAAAGGAAACTGAAAAAGCTCCTACGGTGCAAAAGGCACCCAATCCAGTACTAACTCTGCAGGACCACCTACAGGTCTGTGTTTAACAGTGCTTCTTCTTTGGTACTGCAGGTGAGGATCTGCTGATCGAACGACATGCTCATACAGGCATGGTAAACCCTGGAGACCACTGGCAGGTCATCATGCATCCCGGTGCCACTGCACGCCTAGAGTACCGCATTCGTGTTAAGTGTGATGAGAACTACTACGGCAGCAAGTGCAACAAACAGTGCCGGCCTCGGGACGACTACTTCGGCCACTACCGTTGCGACCCTTCCGGGAACATTGTCTGTCTGGAAGGATGGATGGGACAGGACTGCCGAACTGGTAAGTGATATCAAGTTGTGTGTGGTGTTAGGTTTTTTGTACGTTTCTGTTTAACATGATTCTTGTGTCGTCTGGATGTGAAGTGACCTTTCCTTGGACAGCCTTGTGAATTGATTATTGGGTCTTGGCCCTATGAAGCCTATTACATGATGACCTTTAGCACTGTGTAAGGAAACATGCTGCTCTTGGTGCCTTCACAGCTCAGTAATCTTTACTCCTCAGCCTGAAGTGAGATGCTCTGTAAACGACACCTCCAACAGACCTGGAGTCACACTTTCCATTAGCTGTATTAGCTCAGTTCAGCTCAGTTCATGCAGGAAGTGGTGTCGTTTACACCGCGTCCTATAAACAATCATGGGATGGCTGGTTTTTCATTTCTGTGATTCTGTCATGTTAGTAGGTGGCAGGTGTGTGTTGGACACTAAATCAACAGACTGACCTTAGCAACAAGGGTATGGGAAAGACGAGGGTGGCAGGGTTGGGTGGGGAACGAGCTTGACATGGGGATCATAAATGTGTCATGCGGTCAGGGCAGCAGCATGAATTCTCGCATCTTGTCATGTTCATGTTGTACTGAATCAATGTAAACAAACGAGACTGACGTTTTCCTTCCCCTTTTCTCTTTCTGCTTGCCTCCATCCTGTATCTTTTTCTCTCCTGCTTCTCTTGTGTCTCCTTTTCTCTCTAGCGATCTGTAAGCAGGGCTGTAATCTGATTCACGGAGGCTGCTCGGTGCCTGGGGAATGCACGTAAGTGGCAGAGTGTGGTTTCATGCTCACTTAGCCCAGCAGATCTGGCTGCTTAAGTTCAGCAGGCCGTATGCATGCCTGCTGATAAGAGCTTTTGACCTGTTTACTTTACCATTAATTAATCAGTGCACTGGAGTTGCTGTTTGTGCAAGCTGTTTTTTCCATGTTTGTGCCTATGATGCTTGAGTAGAGCCAGTCAGTAATTTGATTAGACTTGGGAAAACTGAAATTAAATAACAAAATATGTTGTTTTTGGAGGACTACCTGTATTATATTCCAAGTGAAACCCAAAAACAAAAGGCTTAGTCCATTGGCGGACTGAGGACACTGAGTATGATTTATGCTGAATGAGTATTTATCTTTATTAGCAGCATGCGCATTCCGCCACTACAAAGGGGCCAAGACTTGCCACCCAGCCCTCTCCAACACATTTACTAATATGCTGATTGGTTCTTTCTAATGACAGGATGGGGCTTCTGTACTACAGTCGCCATGTTGGCCGTTATAAGCTGTCCCATTCGTGTTTCAACCAGTGACCAGTCTCTGTCCAAAGTCCAGTATATTTACCACTAAGCCACTGCAAAAAAAAAAGGCAACGTGATCGAGTCCAGCCTTGATATATCCGAACACTACCATACACTGTATGATCCAGCTATCTTGAGCACAGGAAGTGGTGACGTTTCCTCCACTGGAACTTGCTGTACAATCCTGTGACATCATCTCCTTTTCATCTTCCTGCTTGTGATCTTGTGCTTGTCTCGCTTCCCGAACCTGAATCCTCTTTCAGAACCCAACCGAAACAGGCCCTAGAGCGTTTGCTGCTGAGAGCTCGGCGTCAAAGCTTATAGACCTGTCAAGGAATTATCAGATCAGGAACGGGCACTGGGGTGATGATGACTGACTGTCTGATGTGGTAAACATACAGAGCCAAGGCCTCAGTCATAGTGGAGCCCTCTACTGTTGCTGCCATGGTATATTTGGGTGACCCAATGACCCGAGGTTCTCCCTCTCGTCTGACGTCCATGTGCGTAGCCTGACAGGCATGTAATTTTGGAGAAAAGCGTGACCTAAGCATCTGAACTCTGAACATCCTGGGGAAGAGAAGAGTTTTTCTGTTTGGTTGCTGTTTTTTTTTTTTTTCTTTTTTTTCAGTGGTAACTAAAAGAGGTGGGGATTTGATTTGTGCTCTTGTCGTTCACTTCGTTTACCATAAAACAGAGAGCAAGGACCATGTATTTGGTACCAAAATGAGAACGTTTGGAGTGGGGGTTTGGGAGGATTGAGACACCCCATGCCCTGCAGGATGCAGTGACTCGCTTCCCTGCTGTCATCAGTCCACTTGGTCAGGAAAGGAGAGGGAGGAGGCACATTCTGGAGTTACCACAGCCATTTACTCTGGAATTAAATAGAAAGGTCGCTATCTTGTGAAACTCTGAGGCTGGCTTCTGTCTTTGCCACACATCGGTAGAGGTAAATAGAAAACGACAGAGGAATGTGTATTCAGGCCTTCCGCCTGCCACACAGCGCACTGCAAGTATCGACTCATGGATTTCGGAGGCTTGTTCACGACGATGATGGACTTGTCTTGGCATATTTTAGCTCACTTGCCAAGTTGCTTCTTTTTGGCAGCACTGAACGCCTCCAGCCTGGCACGGGGATCAGATTCCCTGCGCGTGTTGGCTAGCTTACATACTCTTTCAAGTTCTAGTAGTAAAGTTGTATCTGGGCAACACAGGCTAAGTATATATTTTTAGGAATGCCTAAGATTTGTTAAGAGTTATTTCAAAAAATGTAGTTGTCATATAGAAGCAAGAGCAATAAAAGTGGAACTGGACAAATCATGCCTTTATGAGCTGAGCTACCAGGTAAATGCCTAACATGCCTACCTAGAGAGTGCAAAAGTAATTAATTTACCCAAATGTACGGCAAACCAATTTGTAACTTAAGTGCAAGATATAGCAATATAATGGCCTTTTCTGATCTAAATATATTCTCCATTCAGTGCTTAATTTATAACATATGAGATAAGGGAACAGGCAGCGTGGAGTGATTCAGCAAGCAGGCACGGAACGTATGGACACAACAGTGCTCCACCTAGTGCTCCACCTAACACAGTAGCCTTCAGAATAGATTGTCAGCATTATTGAAAAAGACTTACTTACCCTGTCTTACTTTTTTTTTTTTTTGGTTATTTCCAAACCTCGCCATCCTGATGCATGAGCACTCAAAATGTGACTGATAATCTAAATATACCAGCTACCATCATAGAAAATGAGCCTTTTGGAGTTTTGGAAAGGAGGCTATGCACAAATAAGTATCATTTAAGTAAACTTTGTTTATTAACATTGCTTGTTTTCATTTTACTTCGTGTAAAAACCTAGAGGTGCTGGATCGGCATAAATAAATGCCGTAATGCACGCATTATAAATATGAGAGGTATCTGGTCATGTTCTGGCAGGATAAGTAAAAACGAAACACTCTCTCTCTCTCTCTCTCTCTCTCTCTCTCTCTCTCTCTCTCTCTCTCTCTGTAATATTAAATAGCGGTCTCATGTTTCTGACAACTGTTAATTAAACAAATGCTGACAGTGTGGCTGGCAAAACATATGATATGGAACACCATCATTCAGTCAGTCAAGACATGGAGGTGACTCGACATGTCTTAGGGTCACTGTTATGCATACATACACATGCATACATTTTAGGGGCATGGTTTTAGAATAGGCTGTATTTGTAAAATTGTTGACTGTGCTCTTAGAGGCTTTAATCGCATGCCTAAGGCAATTCTAAGTGGCATGGGTACAGTCTAGAGCACCACTGGTTGTAATGCTGTTTCTCAGTCCGCGAGTCGAAGCCAGCTGTGTTTTCCGATGAATTTTAGTAACGTGTATGACACAGTTGGCACGGCCCGCGAGCAGACTGCCGCTACGCCGTGCTAAGGTACGGCTCCAGGAGCCGTGTCTCTGCAGGCACCAGTCAGAGTTTGTCCACATTTGTCCTATAGGAATAGTGCCTTAAAATAGCCTGCTCAGAAATGACAAGACAGCTGAGACAGAACGAGAGACAGAAAACCACTGGCCTTGGAATAGCAGAGTGCTGCTGTAAACCAGTGATTAGCTAACTCCTCACCGTTGCCGCTCCGCATGCCCACTCTGTGCTTCCAATCCAGACACCAAGCATGTTTTTATAAGCTTGGAAGTGTTCTTAACCTTTGCCACCCTGCAAAGTCTTATTGTGCTGAGATTACATGCTGGGAGACATAGTTATTGCAATTTACTTTTGCAGGCAACAGAGGGCCTGTCCTGTTCTGTCGTTTGTTATAGTTCTGCCATTGTGGTTTTTAGGTGTAACTATGGCTGGCAGGGTCAGTTCTGTGATGAGTGTCTGCCCTACCCCGGTTGTGTGCACGGGACCTGTGAGAACCCGTGGCAGTGTACTTGCGAGAAGAATTGGGGTGGACTGCTCTGTGATAAAGGTAAGGATTACTAAGAATAATTATGTTTATTGCATTTTTTTCATGTTTTAACCCCTTGGAGAACATAGGGTTCATGTGCAAACTGGATGCCTGTCCCCTGTAGGGCTGAGTAGATTTAGTTGTAGAGTTGAGGCTAGGTTTTTATTGTACTCATAATAAAATCTGCCCTTCTGGACTGGTTGGACGTCATGCAGGCATGATTGGCCATGCCTGAGACGGTGGAGGTTGAAAGGGGGAGTCATCACCAGGTGCTGCAACAGTGACCCTTAAACAACCCTACCATGGGCTGCTGTCCCATTCAGATTACAAGCTGACTTGTGAATTCCGGGATATGCTTCAGATACCTCCAAGACGCTGTACGGGATAAAAAAGCAGCAAAGAAAATGGGAAAAATATACAGGTGCATGATGACTGCATTGCGTTCTGTGAAACAGGGCATTAAGAATGTGTTAAACCTGACAAACGATCACGTTCAATTTGTGTAGTCATATATGGCTTTTACAAATAAAGATCAACATTTGACCTCCTGTGTACATGCACATCTGAAGGCATAGTGAAGGCGGCACAGCAAATCAAATTACCGCCTCCACCATTTAGGCGATTTGATGTCTGCAGTGTCAGCATAGCGCGTAGCCACGTGACCGAGTGTACGTGCACCTGGCCGCCCGCTAGATATTGATGTTGTGATTGGAGTGGAGCTCGGACACCTGATCCACCGGCCGGCGTACGTCCTGGAAGACGCTTAGGAATGTGAAGCGGCTGCGAGGTCGCTAGTCCTCGCTCTCTGTGGCCCTCTCTTTATTTATTTACTGGTCTTCGTGCACAAGGCCTCACCTTATAAGGGATGCCGGAAGCATGCAGACCCTCGCTCGTGGTCTGGCAGCTGCCTTTTAGCATCAGAAAGAGACGTCCTCACTACTGACAAGCGGTGCCAGAAGGGTCAACTGTGGAGACTGCTCAAGAGTTGATCTGGTTTCCCCAGCTGATTTATGGACCAACCTGTGATTGTTGTTTTTCGCAGATTTGAACTACTGTGGCACACACCACCCCTGTGTGAACGGAGGAACCTGCATGAATTCCGAGCCAAACGAGTACAACTGCGCCTGTCCTGAAGGCTACTCGGGCAAGAACTGTGAGATAGGTAAGTGTGTACGCTGTGTATGGACGAATGAAGAAGAAGCAGTAAAGTAATTGGGAGGTGCCATGTTGCTCACTTTGGAACTGTCTTTTGTAGCCGAGCATGCCTGCATGTCCAACCCGTGTGCCAATGACGGCACCTGCCATGAAGTTCCCTCTGGTTTTGAATGCCAGTGTCCACCAGGCTGGGAGGGCCCTACCTGTGCAAAAGGTGCGTGTGTGTATCAGGTTTGTGGTGAAGTTCTTACAAGGAAAGAAGGTTCTTGTATTGCCAGTATTTTGGTGCTGCATACATATATTATGTATGTGTGTATATACACAATTCGAGTTTTTCCTTGCCACTGTCACCCCAGGCTTGCTCAGTTGGGGTTCTGGGCCTAGATATTTGTAAAGCTGCTTTGAGAAAATGCTTCATTATAAAAAGCGCTATAGAAAGTTTGACTTTGACATCTAATAGTGGCTGTTTTTTTTTTTCAGATTAGACCGTGTTAGACAGAAATTTAGTGTTATTCTCACTGACACTTTATTGTTCCACTTTTGTTTCTTCGTCTCAGCCTCACAGTGCCCCCCCCTCCGTCCGTGTTTGTGGTGGGTGGTGGTCACTGAATCATGTTTCAGTGAATGAGTTTGAATGTTTTATGTGGAAAGCTACTGCACAGCATCGTGCCGTAAAATACTGAGCATATTTACTGGATTGGCCGCACACTTTAATGGCTGAGCTGTTGACGTTTTGTTTCCAGCCGATTTCTGATGCGTGTTTCCAATTCTAGATGTGAACGAGTGTGCCTCCGGTCCCTGTGCTCAAGGGGGAACGTGTATTGACCTTGATAACGGCTTCGAGTGCCTCTGTCCTCCGCAGTGGACCGGGAAGACCTGCAAGATTGGTAAGGCTGATGCGCGATTTTGTGTGCATGCAGTGAAATGATCTGGAATGAGACGTTTTCTGATGCGATGTGAGTGCCCGATCTCGCCACCACACGGTCTTTGTAGTTTTGGTACATTCCGTCAAAGAGCCTGAGGGCAAGGTAAAATGTGGTTATAAAGCCGCAGGTCTGAGTCGTAAAGCAGAATGTACAGAGGTGTAGAAAACTTCGTATGTGCTCCTACCGAGCTTGCATTGTGACTAATTCGTTTTGAGACCTTTAGCGGGACATAAGATTACACCTACGTCTAAATCAAGCAGCCCATAAAAGCAATGCTAGGAGGGGGTAGATGGAGGCTGTTCCATTTTCTCCAGCCAGCTTTTCTGTAGGAATGGCCTTTAAGGAGTGGTTCTGTGAAAGGTCATTTTTAACACATGTAGTCAACCAAAATATACTTGGTGCCTGACATTTCATTCTTTAGTTTTGTGTTGTAGAACGCAGACGGGAACTCCTAGTATAAAAACTATCTGTATTGGGACCTCTCTGAGGCCTCTGACAGGGCTTCTCTGAGATATCATACTGCCTTCTCTGAATTTGTAGACATGCATGAACAGGATGTTTGTACAGTTCAGATTTCTGCATTTCTAAACTGCCTCATGGCTCCAGCACAACAATAAAGAAGCGAACAAGCCCAGTATAGAGTGATCGACTTAATTTGGAGGGACAAATATAAAAAAATAAAAAAAACATTTACTAGTTGGACAGAGGTCTGCTGGAGTTGTGATAAAAGATAGTGGGATATGTGGGGAAAAATATTTTATGATGTACTCAAACTAGGACATATGTACCGTGCCTGAGCATGTTTGACCCTCAATGCAGTTTGTTTGACCAGTGTATGCTGAACCGTGCTCAGATCCACTTGAATAGAAGGACTCAGAAGGCAAAGTAGACACGTAGTGTGACCACTAACCCGAGCAATGTACATGAATGTAACGTCAGTTGTTATTATTAGTAATATAAAAATAATTCTAAATTATGAGTACTTGGATAGTGCATTTTGTCATTTGAAATATAGATATGAGTTGATAACGGATCAGGATCTCAACTTGTTAATGAATATGAATTGTAGTTGGCGAGTTGTTGCGTAATCAATAAATCTGTAAGGCATACAAGAGGGCTGTGTGTAAGCGGACCCAAAAGTACACCAAACATCCGCAAAGTCAATACAACAGTCAAGTCCATTGTGCTGTGCAAGCTCACCTTTCTTTACCACAAAAAGTGGCATCGTCATGACATTAGCTTGCCCAGAACGTTAAACGCAGGCCAGCAGGGCAATGGGGACAATCATGCTCAGGCATGGTACAATGCAACATACCATAGAGTCCACCCTTCCAGACTCATTTTTCCATAGAACACAACTGGGTATGTAATGAATATCTAGGGCTGGAATATTCAAATAAAAAGGTCATTTCCAGAGACTTGAGTGTGATTATTAGAATGGTGGAGTGAATTCTTCTTATAAAGGTCATTAAACATAATGGATCCCGAACAGACAATAAACGGCTCTGCTTCTCCACTCTTCAGTAAAACAAAGCTGTATCCGGTCGCAGTATTCCGTGACTCACCCGAGTGATTACATCGTGTCTTGTTGCATCCCTTTTTTGTTGACAAACATGGCTGCTGATGCATGTGGCATTGGAGAACATAAGCTGCCTGCATGGCGTGTGATGACGATATCTCCTTTTCGCTGGAGTGATTAGTGGGAGGCTTTATGAGACGAGCACTGGGGACGTAACCTGATGCGACAGAGTGCAGGAAGGATATGAATATACGGACGATGGGCGTGTCCCGATGGGCTCCATTCGATGGACTGCTCTCGTCAGAGGAAGTGCAGGATGCGCGAGAGGAAGCGGAGGATGACCTGTAAACAAGTGTGGCGAGGGAACAGGAGCCTGGCTCTCAGTTTACGGGTCGGTCCATAGCCCCAGCTCGCGTTTCGTGGCCCCGCTGCAGCAGAGAATCGGGTTTCTCGCAGGACAGGTGCCTTGCCAGGGGCCTGTTTTGAATATTTCATCAATCTAATAAGCAGGGGCTGTTTTGCACCAGGGATGGTGAGGGTCATGTCTTTCCTCGATGGCCTCAAAAACTGAAAACTTGTAGAGACGACTTGGACATTAGGAGCAGGACGTGCCTGGAACTGTTGTGCAGAAATAGGCTGGAAGGCCTTTTCGGTGTGTCTTATGGTGGTGGTGATGCAAAGAGAGAGCTTGGATTTTCTTGACGTTTTGCCCTACAGCTTCCTTCTTTCTTCTTTGCTCATCCTTGGCTCTTTCTCTCCCTTAATCCACAGATATGAATGAGTGTGATGGGAAGCCTTGTGTAAATGCTTATTCTTGCAAAAACTTGATTGGTGGATATCTCTGTGACTGCTTTCAAGGATGGGCTGGACAGAACTGTGACATCAGTCAGTATCTTCTCGTTGTTCTCTGCTCACGGCGCCGCAGCTCTTTCGCCTCACCGCTTAGTGTAGAGCCCCTTCTTTTGTTTTCACCATCTCTGATATCTGAGCTTACTCTGAGCACATATTCACACTCGCGGGTGACCCGTTCTGCAGCCAGGGTTTCCTCTGCAGGCAAGCAATACTCTGCAGGGATAGATACACCATAGAGTGCTTTAGACTTTAGCTCCTGTTGCATGCTGGGCTGTTGCTTCTTGTTGACTGCCCTGTTGGCTTGTGCCAGTTACACTAACTGTTCTGTCTTTGGCTCATTAACGTACGCTTCTCGTCGTCTTAACCGCTTGCTGTAATTATTAATCGTTGCTTGGATTTCTGCTCGAGTGCGGCGTTCACAGTTCTGTTCAATTTGTCCATTTTTAGATGTAAATGGCTGCCATGGACAGTGCCAGAACGGAGCAACATGCAAGGTAGGGCCTCCTGTTAAAGTGTCTAGTCGACAGACATTTGTGGTTTTATTCCAAGTAGAAGCGTTTCCATCCTCTGACTTCCTGTTCTTCCACAGGAAGGGGCACGCGGAGGCTACCACTGCCAGTGTCCACCAGGCTTCGTAGGCATTCACTGCGAGATCCAGAGGAACAAATGCGCTAGCAGCCCCTGTCAGAATGGCGGTCGCTGCCATGTGGTGCTCGACAGCTTTGTATGCGAATGCATGCCAGGCTATGCCGGGCTGCTGTGTGAGGTGAGTGCCACGACCATTTGAAACGGGGAAGAGGGGTTCATAAGACATTACTTGGAGGGGATCAGTGTCTGCACATGCTCTTTTAACCAGGTCACAGAAGTTCTTTACTTGAGTAAAAGTACTATTAACCTTATATAGGTTACTAGACATGGCGATATTCAGTAACGCTGTATATTGATATTTAACCCAAACAATAGTTATCATCACTTTTAGTACAACAAACTGCAGCTTCCTTTTTGTAGAGCCATTCTTTTAAACACTGCTGAATTTTAAAAAGACTTATGCAAAACTAGTTTTGTTTTTTCAGTATGCCTATTCATCACAGAAATGGAATTCACTGGGGAAAACCTCTAGAGTCTGATTAATAAGACAACAGATAAGTGTATTCAATTTTGTAGGAATAGAATACATTATAATGAACATTAAACACAGTGTAGAACATTTACACTTTTAATAATCTGCACATTGCGCGAGAACCTGCACGAATGCTTGAGCATGTGCTTCCATTGTTGCAGTGTTCTTTGAAAGTTTTAGGTACTTTACTAGAAATCCCTAAATAAAAAAGAAAAATGTATAACATGGACAGATAAATAGATTCATAAAAGCTAAAGTGACAACCGTGTTTTGAAAACCTATCCCTGTTAAAATACATGGACATAAAAATAAATAAATAAAGATAGATAGATAGATAGATAGATAGATAGATAGATATATAAGATTATTCTATTATGGTTTTTTGTTTGTTTTTTACGCGCGTGTGTGTGTGTGTGGTGTGTGTGGTGGTGTGTATATATATATAATAGAATATTATTATATATATATAATATATAAATATATATAGATATATATAATATATATTATAGAGATATTATAATATATATAATATTCTATATATAATGATGTATATATATATTATATATATAGAATATATATTTATATATATATATGCTAGATATATATATATATATATAATATATATATATATATATATATATATATATATATATTGTGTGTGTGTGTGTGTGTGTGTGTGTATTAGTACAACACAATATATTATGTATTATATATTAGTACAACACTATACATATATCGTACAACACAAATTACCTTTTTTTTGGTTTTTGACCTTGCATTCCAGTGTGTTTTCTCCCACACCCCTTGTTTGCTTTTCTCTGCCGCTTGTACGTTGTAGCAGCTAAACTGGGAGGCCTCACGTTTGCACTTGCACTTGTTTGAAGCCCTGATGCAGGGCAGATCAACACTGCTATTCCAGTGCAGGTGGAAGTGAAAGCTCGAGCTGAGCATTTAATCCTGCCACGCTGCTCTTGTTATTGATGGAACAGCTCTGGTCTGGGGGCTGTTGCCGCCCAGCGGTGGGTTTGAAGTCGAGGTACTAGAAGCTGGTCCTGAGCCAGTCCTGGCTTACTGTACAGGCTAAAAATAAAGGGTGTAGTGAATGAGGCAACTCTTGTTCGGCCCGACTGGCTGCCTGCCTACGCACAGCCCAGGAACGAGAAGGCCTTGATTTTTACGTTCAGTTCGTGTCTAGCGTGCCATTGCGCTCCGGTTATCCTGCCTGGGTCTAGACGCCATGTGGGCTAAACAGGGCAAGCGTTTGATCTGTGAACACGCTCTCCCAAATCACCTGCACTTGATCATAGGTTAAGTCTCGGAGCAGCCCTGCCCTAAACTGATACCCCTGTGGAATTAATGCCAGCTAACATTTATTAATATCGCACTTCAAAATAGATATCCAGTTGAGATAGTTGCTTCGCTCCCTTTAGTTTAGGATGCTAGGGCCTTTGGGTTTCATGTTACTGTTTTCAAAAGCACAAATAGAAGACCACAAAAAAGTTCATACCTGTTGGCTCCAGTTTGCTGAGTTTATTTACACATTAAGTATATGTTAAGTAAATTATGCATGAGAACTGACTGCCCATGCATTAGTCCAGGTGGATAAGTGCTGTGTGCATGCCTTAGCCTCCCACTGTATATCTTTAATAAAATAAATAAAGCAGCAGAGAGGCGGGGGTAGCTGTGGACGGCCCAGTTGACCATCCTGCGACCGGGAAAGAAGGGTCAGGGTGCAGCCCAACAACATGCCTTACATGGCAACTGGAGGGTTCTGTCCTGCTAGGATGCTTGTTTAACTTCCCATTTTTAGATGCTAGTGTGGTGATAAGGATTTGTGGTTCTGCAGAACACAGGAAGTGAGGAAGTGGTTTCCGTTGTCGGCGCTTAACGAGTCAGTTATTTGGAAAATGAAATTATTCGTTGAACATTTGGGTTAGTAATAGGGCTAACAAAATTAACATGGAAATAAAAGTGCTTATGGTGGTAATTTAGGTGTTAATTGCATTTTATTTCCCTATATTCTTTATAGCATAAGCAGTACTGTGCAAAGGTATTGGGCCACCATTAGATTTGTTGTTTTGCCAACGGTATAATGACCATGTGTAACATTGTCGAGGACTGGACCCAAAAATTCCAATCTTGGATTCATCACTCCATAATGGTCATTTCCAATGATCTTCATTCCAGTCTTTGTGAGCTTTAGCATATCTTAGCCTTTTGAAAGACCATTCCTGATCAAACTTGTTCAGACTGTAGATGATTCAACTTGGCATCCCAATGAAGATGCTATTGCACGGGTGTAAGGGGAGGTCACACTAAATACTTGCCACTGTAGCCTGTAGAAGCTGTTTTTTTATTTATTTATTTTCTGGTTGTATTCTAATAACCAGACTGAGAAATAATTATATATGGTCAATTTACCATTGCTAAAACAATGGTATATCTATCTAATGGTGACCTAAAACTTTTGCACAGAACTGTATAGCTCTATTAATCTATAGGGAACAAACAGATCAATTTGGATGGAAAAAGTGTTCTTTGTTTACTGAATTATTGCAAAGTAATAAATGCATTGCATTGAAGCCTGCACGATGCGCTTGTATGGTTATGTAGGGCAATAAAAATTGTCAAATATAAGCAAGTGAAAAAGGGAACGGAAACTGATGTTAAAAATCGGTGTGATTAATGTGATTTAAGTACTTTGTGTTTGACAGCACTACTTAATAAAGAGTTGCTAGTTAAAACAATCGCATTAACATTCATGCTAATGTCTCTGAATAAAAACAAATATTCAAATAACGCCTCAAAAGTACCGTGCTTTTATGTAATTCCGAAGCATTATACGTTGTAGAACATCTGGCGCCACTCTTAAGTTTAAAGTGGCTTGTAGAAGAAGCAATTCACATCTAAGAAAAAAGGAAATCTGTGTGATCCCGCCAGGATCTGCTCTGTAACAAAGAATGGCTAAGCATAGCTTCATGGTTTGTTTTAATCAGTCTGTAGTGTGAACCCGACGTAAGCTGTAAGCTGCTGGCAGGCTCCCACGGCTTACCCTGCTCTGTTTATCTCCATCATTTAAAAAGATTGGAGCCTGAAGTGCTAAGGCCTTGAGTAAATCAAAGCCTCCCTCACTCTGGCTCCCTCCCTCCCTCTGTGGTGTGGTGTGGTGTGGTCTGGTCCAGTCCTCTGTCCTGTTTACCTTTGTCATTCTCTCTTGCAATCATGCGCTTCGCTTTTCTAACCTCTCTCGCTCGTATATTTTTGTGTATGCAGGTCCAAAGCCACTGGAATGCAAACCCTTGCGAGCCCAACCCGTGTAAGAACGAGGCAACCTGCCACAGTCTGCTGGGGGATTTCTACTGCGCCTGTCCAGAGGATTATGAAGGGAAGACCTGTGAGGATCTCAAGGACCACTGCAGGACCGCCCCCTGCCAGGGTAATGATGCCTGACCTGCGTGTTAACAATACAGTGGTACCTAGGTTCCCGTCGAAATATGCCACGTATTGAGCAAATGTTTCCCATAAGGAATAATGTAAATTGAATGAATCAGTTCCAGACCCCCCTACCCCAGAAAATCCACACTGTATAAGGCGAATCGAATTTGACGAGAACCATTATTAGGCCCGATCTCCTTATTTCAGCTTAAAGTGAAATATTTTAGGAAAGCTTTTTAGTAGAAGCACTGCCCCTGCAGAGTGTATCTGATTAGCCATGTTTTGTTTCTCTCAGTGATCGACAGCTGCACGATCGCGGTGGCGAGCAACACCACGGACGGCAGCGTCAGACACATTTCATCCAATGTCTGCGGCTCACACGGACACTGCGTCAGTCTGCCCGGCGGCAACTTCACCTGCACCTGTGTTCCAGGTTTTACCGGAGTTTACTGCCATGAAAGTGAGTCCTCCCTCAACCTTTAGTCATTTGCCATGCTGTTCATCTCCGAGTATTTCCTTTGTGCCCTTTGTGCACATGCACAAGTATAATACCCCTCTTCTGTTTTTGTTCTTACAGATGTGAATGATTGCGAGAGCAGTCCTTGTCACAACGGGGGCACCTGCATTGATGGAGTCAATTCTTTCCAGTGCTTCTGTCCCGACGGCTGGGAGGGCAGTCTCTGTCAGCTCAGTGAGTACGCTCAGATTTCACTGAAATGACAACCACTGGAGTAACCACTTTATTAGGTACACCTGTTCAACTGCATGTTGCAAATATCTGATCAGCCAATCGCATGGCAGGACCTCAGTGCATGTAGATGTAGTCAAGACGACCTGCAGAAGTTCAAACCGAGCATCAGAACTGGGAATTTAAGAGACTTTGAACAGGGTGTGGTTGCTGGTGCTAGATTGTCTGATCTCCTCGGATCGTCTCTAGGATTTATAGCGAATAGTCTGAAAAAGAGAACATATCCAGTGAGCTGCAGTTCTCTGGGCTGAAATGCCTTGCTGATACCAGAGGTTGGAGGAAAATGGCCAGACTGTAACTCAATAGTCACTCGTTACAACCAAGGTATGAGGAAGAGCATCTCTGAATCCAGAGCATGTCAAACCTTAAAGCAGAAGACCACACCAGGTGCCACTGCACAGTCACTGTCACTGTCGCTGTTCTCAATCCAACAGAGCACCTTTTGGGATGTAGTGGAACGGATGATTCACATCATGGATGTGCAGCTGACAAATCTGCAGCAAGTGTGTGATGCTACCATGTCAATATGGACAAAAATCTCTGAGGAATGTTTTCAGCCCCTTCTTCAATCAGTGCCACAAAGAATTAGGGCAGAAATGAGGCAAGCCGGGTTCCAACCCAATGTTTGCAAGGTGTACTTAATAAAGTGAATGACACAGTACAAAGGCCACCACCATCACCAGCCTTTGTCGTCTCAATTCTCACTAGACCCCTATATCCGCTTCTTTCAGACGTGAACGAGTGCAGCAGGAACCCATGTAAGAATGGCGGCCGCTGTCAAGACCTGGTCAACGACTTCTACTGCGAGTGTGCAAATGGCTGGAAGGGCAAGACCTGCCACTCACGAGATAGCCAGTGTGACACCAGCACCTGTGCCAACGCTGGCACCTGCTACGACCATGGAGACACCTTCCGCTGTGCCTGCACTCCTGACTGGGGAGGGAGCACCTGCAACACAGGTGAGCTTGTTGCGCTCTGGTTTTTTTGGGCTCTCATATTCTTAAATGAGGAATGAGTCTGCTGTTCTCGGGGCCTGTGTTTGATGGTGCCATGCTGCTTGAAGTAATCTGAGAGGCTTTGAGTGGCCACTTGAGTCTATTTTGGTAACGGCGAATCCTTTCTCTGTTTGTGCTTCAGCTAAGAACAACACATGTGCCTCCAGCCCGTGCGTTAATGGAGGAACGTGTGTGGGTGGAGGCGACACGTTTACCTGCATTTGTAAGGATGGCTGGGAGGGGCCCACCTGTGCCCAGAGTGAGTCTCTAGAATTGTTATTCTGTAGGAACCTACTCTAGGCCTAATGGATTGCTTGTTGTGTAACCACGAATGCTTGGTCTTTAATTGAACCATGAAGTACTAATGTAGGCCTTATATAATGTCATTATGTTGTGTACACTATGTCAGAAATGCCTTAAAGGTTCTGGGCATGAGCGCGGGGTTAGGTCATCACTGTGCTGCTTTTGTGGTGGAGAAAGGGGCGCTTGTGCTTACTCATGGGTGACCCCACAGCCCTCCATGCCACCTATAGATTTATTGATTATTGCAACATGGAGATTTTTCGGTTACTCGTGTTGCTCATATAAGAAGATTTCACGGAGCCACCTTAGGATGCGTTCCATGCCCGGGCATGGTTAGCGGTTACAGTGGTGCTTGAAAGTTTGTGGAAACCCCTTTAGAATTTTCGTGTATTTCTGCATAAATATGACCTAAAACGTCAGAACATTTTTTACACAAGTCCTAAAAGTAGATAAAGAGAACCCAGTTTTAGACAAATGAGAAAAAATATTATAACTTGGTCATTTTATTTATTGAGGAAAATGATCCAATATTACCATATCAGTAATGGTAATTTGTGGCAAATAAACTTGCAACTAAACCTTTCCATTCTTTGTTGGAACGGGACTTGTGTGCTTGGGTCCTTTCTTGCTACATGGACCCACCTTCCTCTTGAGATTCAGTTTCATGGACAGATGTCCCTGACATTTTCCTTTAGAATTCTCAAGATCTAATTCAGAATTCATTGTTCCATCAATAATGGCAAACCGTCCTTCCCCCCCCTGGCCCCAAGATGCCCAGCAAAACCAGGCCTCAAACCATGATAACTACCACTACCACCATTGTTTCTTCTCAGATGGGATAAGGTTCTTATGCTGGAATGCAGTGTTTTCCCTTTCTCCAAACATAACACTTTTAAAACCAAAAAGTTCCATTTGGTCTCATCATCCACAAAACATTCTTCCAATAGCCTTTGGCTGTCCACGTGATTCTTTAGGAACCTGCAGACGAGCAGCAATGTTTTCTTTTTGGAGAGCAGTGGCTTTCTCCTTGTGACCCTGCCCCATGCACACCATTGTTGTTCAGTGTCTCATTCTGATGGTGGACTCATGAACATTATCCAATGTGAGAGCGAGGGCCTTCAGTTGCTTAGAAGTTACCCTGAGGTCCTTTGTGACCTCGCCAACTATTACACGCCTTGCTCTTGGAGTGATCCTTGTTGGTCGACCACTCCCTGGGAGGGTAACAATGGTCTTGAATTTTCTCCATTTGTACACAATCTGTCCGACTGTGGATTGGTGGAGTCCAAACTCTTTAGAGATGGTTTTGTAACCTTTTCCACGCCTGATGAGCATCAACAAACTCTTTTTCTGACTTTCCTCAGAAAGCTCCTTTGTTTGTGCCATCATACACTTCCACAAACGTGTTGTGAAGAGCAGACTTTGATAGATCCTTGTTCTTTAAATAAAACAGGGTGCCCACTCACACCTGATTGTCATCCCCATTGATTGAAAACACTGACTCTAATTTCACCTTTCAAATTAAAACTGCTAATCCTAGAGGTTCACATACTTTTGCCATTTCACTAAATATGTAATATTGGATCATTTTCCTCAATAAATAAAAATGACCTAGTATAATATTTTTGTCTCCTTTGTTTAACTGGGTTCTTCTTTTTTCCTACTTTTTAGGACTTGTTGTGAAAATTTTTACTGTTTTGAAGTATTAAAATGACAGAATTACTCAAAATGCCCATCATTTGCCTCTGTGAGTAACTGTACATTGATACTGTCAGATGATGTCCCTTTGATTGACTTTTCCTCTTTCCGTCTTTCTTCCAGACACCAACGATTGCAAACCCTCATCCTTGGTAAGTGAGCTAGCTGCAGTAGATGTTTCCCCCCCCCTCTCCCAGTATTTACTCCTATTCTAACCAGAGCTGTTGGTGGCTCTGTTTTGTCTCTGCTGTCAGGTGGTGACCTCCCCCTTCCCTGTACAACAACCGCCAGCTGTGAATAAGTTTTCTCTCGCATGGCTTTTTGCCCCAGTCCCCGCCCCTTTCACAGGGCCCCTCCATTCTCTGTGAAGCGGATATGTGGCCTGAGAGGAGGCCGAGGGTGGGCCGAGGGTGGATGGGGGTGTTGTAAAGCCAGGCGAAAGATGTCCTTAAATTGCTCCCTTAAATCCGACGGCCTCGGGAGAGTTTTAATGGATGTACAATAGAGCCAATGGCCCTAAGGACTGCCCCCCCAGCGGTGAGGGCCTTCGGTGATTGGGAGGAGGGGGCAGGGCTGATTCTTGTCTCCCGCAGTTCTCGTTGCCCTTGCCCTCCAAACTGCCATTCTACCCCGCTGACCTGCGAACCTGGGGATCGGGAACCGTAGAGCGGGAAGAGAGGGGGGGAGCCCAGCAAGGGGCCATCGCGGATTTGCATCTGGAAAAGTTTGTACTATTGATGAAATGGGATGAGGCCTTTTGTCTTAACCTTTACTATTCCTCCTTTCTGTGTCTTTTATCTCTTTGGGTGCGTCCTTTTATCTTGCTAACATTTCTGCCATTTGTAAGGCCGCTCCTGGGTCTTAATTTATCCCGTGAATACGCCTGTTGTCGTAGTTTAATTCTGTATTTAATGTGCTCCACCGTAGCTATAATGGAGGGATCTGTGTGGACGGCGTGAACTGGTTCCGCTGCGAGTGCGCCCCGGGCTTCGCCGGGACCAGACTTGCCGCATCAGTGAGTATTCACATAGAGGAAGAGTGGAAACGATGAATGCCCAGATTACAGAGCATCCTGTGTACTTTGACCTCTTTGGACGGCAAAGTCAGCGCTCGCCCCTTACACTCAGACAGAAGAGATGAATTATTCAAGCGCTGAAAAAAAAATCCTCGCCGCTGTCCAGGAGCTGTCTCTTTGTCTCAATCTCTTTGGTGGGGTTGATGGCTCTGACGGTTTTGTTAAGGGGTTCTATGCAGTGAATGGGGTGGAAAGCTGTCTAGGGGAGCTGCCTCAGTGGCCCATCAGTCCTATTTCAGAAATATATAGATTGGGGGTTGCGATTATTCCTCCGTGTGTAAATAAGGATTTCTGATTGCAGACATTGATGAATGCCAGTCCTCGCCCTGCGCATACGGAGCCCACATGTGTAGATGAGATCAATGGTTTTCGCTGCCATCTGTTCCACTGGGGCGCTCCGGACCTCGCATGCAAGGAGTGTGAGTAGATTTACCTGTATCCATAAATTAGACAATGACTTTGCATGATGGCCTCGTTCCTCCTTTCGTCCCCACTATCTCTCCTACGTTTGTTCCTACGTCTTTCATTTTGCTTTTCTCCTGTATCCATTTAAAATCTAGACAATACTTTTGCATCCTTCAGAAAAAATGTGTTTTTGTTACATTGTTTGCTGTCTTTTGAGCGTGTAGACTAACCATGTAGACTGTTGGAGGGATGGTGGTGTCTGTATTTTGGTCTCCTGGTGCAGTTTGTTCGCTCATTTTTCATTTTCTCATGCGCCTTTAGGTAGCACTATAGCTTAGCTTGTTGGTTGCTGCATGCACAATCTTTTTGCGTACTTGCCCACATCGTGGAAACAACCAGTAAGATATTATTGTAGACGAAACAAATCGCACACAAACTATTTGGAAGATGTTTTTTATGTAATAGGAGTTCAACCAACTGAGCTTGAAGGGTCATGGCTTCAGGGCCAAGAAGTGCCTCTCTGGAAGACTTTGACCTGAAACCTTTTAATTATACACTCAGAGCCTTAACTAAGCTTTTACTGAACTCTGAGCTTGCCCCTGCATTTACATTTACAGATTTAGCCAGACGCCCCCTTATCCAGAGCGACTTTACAACTGATACAGTCTTACAATCCCAAGCAACTGGTCGGGTTTTAGGGGTCCTTGGCTCAAGGACCCAACAGTGGTAGCTTGGCAGAGGTGGGAATTGAACCCTGGACCCCTTCTGTCCTGTCCTGTCCTGTCCTGTACCACTAGGCCACCACAGTCCCTGCCCTTCAAAAAAAGGAGACAACGGCAGTCTAGCATTCCAGTAGAATCTAACCCCCTACTTGCTTTTTTTTTTTCATTAAATGAGCAAATCTTGAATAAAAAATCACTTGCACAGATAGTTCAAATGTTGCCTTTGGACATGTGGATATTGCTCCTATAAAGTCAAAATCCAGGGTGTAGTCGCAATCACTGGCTTTCAATCTAGATCCTTTTCTTGCCTCAGAAGTAGTTGCCTTGGTTCCACAAAAGCAATCAGAAGCGGGAACCCTGTCTCAACCGCCTGGGTGCGTGTACTAGGTGATGGGTCGGAATTCCATTCGCACCACAGAAACTGGAGTTTCAGCACTAACATATGTACATCCAGTGTTCATTTGGTTGATTCTGAGTGGGTGTGTCCTGCGTGTTGTGAAGGGTCTTTCCATCGACGTTCTTCTGGGGCAGTCAGTCTACAACCTTTTTTAAGAAAATCAGATTTCCTACATCCAATTTTGCCTGCAGTGTGAAAGGTAGCACATTTATTTCTGGAGGGGTGGAATCGGTCATAGCATTGGAAGACCTGTCCACTATGCTGGACTACATTCCCACACGGCAGTTCGGCTGGAGCAGACGCAACCCTTCAGTGTGTGAAATGGCAAAGTGGAGTGCACCAGTTAAAAAGAAGACAGGAGAGCACGTATGAGCTGGTCTTAGTCTTGACCCTTTTCACCTTCCTGGTGCTATTACTATGTGTCTGGGAAATTTGCCATTCGCAACACAGCAACTTTAGTTTAACCACTCACTCATGTACATCCAGTGATTTATTTGTTTACTTACTGAGGGGGTTGTGTCTGTTTGTTGTGCTGGTCTTCAAGCTCGACGTTCTTCTTTGTGCATGCGAGGATCAGTTTTTGTACAACCTTTTTAGAAAATCAGATTTCTACATCCAATTTTTTGCCTTCGCAGTGTGAATGTTAAAAGCCTTTATTTCTTTCTTGTTTTGGATGCAGTCATAGGCATTGGGAAGACCTGTCACTATGCTGGACTACAGTTCCCACACGGCAGTCGCTGGGAGGAGAGACTGCAACACCTGTCAGTGTGGTGAAATGCAAAGTGGGAGTCACCAAGGTAAGAGACAGGAGAGCACGGTAGAGCTGGTCTTAGGCTACACGAATCAAGTCAATCCTCTGCAGGTACATTTTCACAAAGGTTATAGAAAAGTAAGAGCTAATAAGTTTTGGAAATATCTCAGATTAAATCTAAACAGTTATGGTTTGTGTTTCCACTGAACTCAGGAGTTTGTCATATTACAGAATCGATGGCAAAACTACATACGATTTTTCAGCTTGCTGTGAACATGAAGGGTGAACTTGGTGTGTTGTGTTAAAACCCAGGCTTAAGCGACGCAACATAATAGTCAGAACATTTGATTCGGACGGGTAATTTTTGTAACAACTATTTGACAAATGGTGGACAGACAGACAGACAGACAGAGACCGAGAGACAGACAGACAGAGACCGAGAGACAGACAGACAGAGACCGAGAGAGAGAATCAGGTGTTATATAGGTTGTCAGCTAGTCCCATGAAAATCCACTTGGATGTGAGGTAAATTGAAAAAGATCATATATTATAGTTCTTGGCTGACAGAACTGGAACCTGATGTGGTCTTCTGCTACTGTAGCCCATCTGCCTCAAGGTTTATTGTGTTGTGCATTGTGAGATGCTTTTCTGCTCACCACAATAGTACAGAGTGGGTATCTTGTTCACGCTAGTCCCAGGATCAACACTTGGTGTGAGGTTAATCTGCGGTAAAAAGATCATATATTTTAGTTTCTTGGCTGACAGAACTGGAACCTGATGTGTCTTTCTGCTCTACGGTAGCCCATCTGCCTCAGGGTTGATTGTGTGGTGCATGTTAGAGCTTTTCTGCTCACAAATATGACAGAGTGGGTAATCTTGTTACTGTAGCTTTGAAACCACTTTGACCATTCTGCTAACTGGAAGCTTTTCCTTAATGCTCTATTCTGAGTAACCCACTCTCTCTCTCTCTGTCCTGTCCTCTCTCTCATATATTCATTCCCTGCTAGAAAAAAAAAAAAACAAAAAAAACAAACTAAAAAAAACACTTTTTTTATATATCTTTATTAATATAACTCTTCTCTACTCTATTTATTATATCTATATATCTAATCTCTCTATATATATATATCTCCTCATATATATATATATCCTATACTCTACTATCATCTATAAATCATATCACCCTGTTTATTTTTTTGTTTTTTGTTTTTTTCATTTACTCTATCCTATATATATATATATATATCCTATATATACTATCTATCTATCTATCTCTCTATCTATCTATCTAATCTCTATCTATCTATATCTCTTATATATATATATATTATATATAAGGAATCAGATATCTAGTAATATCTATATGATAATAGACTATATACCTATACTTCATGGCTAGAAATCATATTAAAAAAAAAAAAAGATATCTGAAAGAGAGCGACTTTATTCTCAGTAATCCTGGTGGCGGATATTAAGAAAAATCTGAAAAAAGAGAGAGAACTTTAGCTCAGTAATCAAGACTTCTCAGTATTCCCAGTTCACTTGGTTTTCTCAGTCTGTGCATGCATCTAGCAGAAACAATAATGGTTGCTTTATTCTGTGAGTTTTCGCATCTTTTGGGCTTGTTTCCATTCTGCTGGTGCCTTTTTTTAAATTCTCGCAGCATCTGGCAGTCTTGTAATTAAATCCTGCATTTAACGCTTGTTAAATTTCATTCTTTAATTGAAGTTTGTCACATCCTTCTGTGAGATTATTGGCTGGTTGCAAAGTAGAAATCTGATTACTGCCCGAGTCCTGTAAACGCAGAGCTTTCCGATGATCTGATTACTCAAGTGCAAGTATATTCGATCAGATTACTGAGAAAATATGATTTTCTACAGTTGCTGGGTTAAGTGCATGTAAACGCAGTCCGTGTCAGAATAGTCTTTCTGTTTTCATTTTTTTATTTTTGCGGAGAAGTAACATACAGGGTGTCATCCTGAAGCAAAACAAAACCAACACCCACATCAGTGGCAGTTAGGATCTGCTAGAACAGGAGCACTATTCAATAATGCCTTTTAGATTTTCAAAATACATCTGACTCAGTCCAAACTAACTGGGGCCTTAGGGATAACTAGGTCATTTAAAAACATTTATTGTTTTGCGTTGTTCCATAACAGTTACTCAGTTGCTTTGCATCAGCTGTGGGCGATGGGGTTTTTAATGATGGGTAAAGGCGTTGGTCAGTATCCCAAGCAGGCTTTTGACCATGTTGAGTTGGCCAAACCCTGCCCTAATAATTCCTGCCTGCCAGGATAATACCTGTTGGAACAGGAACTAAAACCAAACCCTGATTCCACTTGTATCCATTTTATATTTTGATAAGTATCGCCTGTAATACAGCAGTGATGCATTTAAAATGTGTGAATAACTGATTGCAATATTATTAATGTCTACCAATAATGTTAACATGAAGATCATTAAGCAGTTAATTAAACAGACAATATGTAACAGTGAATTCTCTTTGTACAGGTAGATCCTGTTTCACAATATTTCGACGTTACGATGGGAATCGGATCATACAATTAAAAACACATTCAGCAGAAACCATACTCTGAATTTTGAATTTCGATTTTTCCCCAGGCGAGCTATACGCAGTACGACGTTCTCCTGCACTCTTCCGTGCTAAATGAGGAATATAATTCACTTTCAGTGCATTATTCAATAAATTATAAGAGATATTCAATTCTTTATTATAAAATAAGCTTTATGTTAATGATTTTGCTCAACTGTAGTTTAATGTCAGACTGGCAACTACACAGAAGCAACAAGTGAGCCAAGAAGAACAGGTTGACTGCAAACTGTGTTTGAACATAACCATCCCAACCTCTGTGCCCCTTTCAGGTGGTATGTGGAAGACGGCCATGTCTACTGCCTGGTGCCCCTGGAAGAGAGCATCACATCTGCCCAGGGGGGCGCGAGTGCCTGGAACACAACTTCCTCACCTGCCTCTCTCCTCCCTGCCACCACTGGGGCTTCTGTTCAAGTCCTGAACCCCCACCAGCCCTCCAAACCAAGTGCGAGCCCAACACTGGCTACCTAGATAACAGCTGTGCTCGCATCACACTCATCTTCAGCAGGGACAAACTACCCACCGTGAGTTTGGGATTTCACTTAAAGATTCGGTGCACCAGAGGAGGCGCACTGGTGTTAACCGCTTGATTTTTGCACTAGGGAACGACGGTGGAGAATGTCTGTTCAGAGCTGAGGTACCTGCCTGCAACACGGAGTCTTGCCAAGGACGATGCTCTGCTTGTCCTTTGTGAACTCTCCTACTCCAACCAGGACGCAGTAGAGGTGGCCATTGTAAGTGTTACATCCTGCAGCCATAGAAAATGAGTCCAATATCATGTTTTGTTGAGGTTTTAAATTGGACATAATATGAATCCATATTTTAATGCTTACATTTAATGATTTGCTTAAAAGCTAAAAACGAAACCTGGCATGAGAGAGGTTTTTTGTTTCAAAACTTAGATTAGCTGTTGCATGGTTTATAAAAATTTGGCTAAACATACTTAGGTTTCCCTGCAGAGGTTTCTTCATGTAATTTGAAAGGGGTTCTCAATCTTTTTTGTAAATCTGTATTTACAGCACTGTGCAAAGGTCTTAGGCCACCATTAGATTTGTTGTTTTAGAAGTGGTACAATGACCATATATAACATTGTCGATTATCCCCAAAAATTTAGAACTAGGATTCGTCACTCCTTCATACTCTTATCCACTGATCTTCATCTTTGTGAGCTTTAGCATATCTTAGCCTTTTCTCCCTTTTGGAAAAGTGGTTTCTGGGCTGCTACCCTTCCAAAAAGACCACTTCTGTTCAATTTGGCAACCCACTGAGGCTGCCAGATGCTGCTGTTGCTCAAGTGTAAGGGGAGGTCACAAAATACTTGCTACTGTCGCCTATAGAAGCTGTTTTTTTCCTGATTTCTTAGTTTTTTTAACACTGCATGAACATTTCCAATATTTTCTGGTTAATTCTGATAAAGAGAAGTAATTAGATATGGTCATTATACTGTTAAAACAGTGGTATATCTAATCAATTGGTGGCCACAGACTTTTGTACAGTACTGCATCTCGAGTGGAACGGTGGTGCAGTGGTTAGCAGTGATACCTCGGCTCCAGAGATCCCTCATTGGATTCCGGGCCTGACTCTGACTATGTGAAGTTGCATGTTCTCCTCGTGTCTGTGTGGGTTTCTTCTGGGTACTCTTCTGTCAGATTTTTTGTCAATGCGTTCCAAAGTTTATGCATTAAAATGTATTCATAAAATTGAGATTTGTAAGCAGTTTGGCCAGGGTTACTCAAGCTTTTGGCGAAGACCATTATTGTGCAGTCTGACGCAGGAAAGTTCATGTTGCGAGGTGCCTGTGTGCATGGGTGGTTTTTGAAACCTTTTGACTGCGGCTGACACATAGGACACACAACACATCCACTTGACAGAATAATCTGCAAACTAACACCACTTGAGTGGAAGGAGAACTTTAGTCAATTACCCTGACCCCTGACAGATAAAGTGACACGAGCGCTCTTGTTCAGTCACGCTTGTAAATGGAAAAGTCTTATTTGTAAATTGTAAGATGCGTGTAAGCTCGCGCTGCTGGCTGTAGCTTTTCAGCTTTCTGTGAGTCACCGCGGCTTAGGTGGATTGCTGGGAAAAGTACTTTTACGTGTATCTGGATTTATGTGATCTGAAGGCATATACACAGCATTTTAACACGCTGACTCACAGCTGCTCCGGTATGCTATGTTGCAGGTCAATGCATGTTGGGGGATTCATAAAACCAATTGGGTTTGAGGCCTGAAGTGAGAGAACGATTGTAAACAATGTGGAGAGAGGCTCCCTCTCTGTTCTTATGTGAGCTTAGGAATTAGTGAATTGTGTGTAGGTGGCTAGATGTTAGTACATCTTGCCGAGGCCTGGATTTGTGGCCAAATATTTGTTATCCAACACTTTGCACCCACTCTTGCGTCTAAACACATTCTCATTCTCGCTCAAGATCCCTTCCAGAATGTAATTGTTCCTATCTGTCCGCCCTTCTTGCCCTTGGGTTAACAGATTCCCACTTACACAGTGTTAATTCTGTTAGTGAATTTATTTGTAGGAAGCCCAAATGTCAACTTCTAGCAAAAATATCATGGTAGTACAGTACTACCCCTGCTAAGTTATGGAATCACCACACCTGGAGGATGTTCATCTAGCTTGTTTACTCCATTGCAAATAAACAATTTACATATCTATGACTCCAAACAATTTTTAGTAGCTGAATATTGTGGCCTTGTGAAGCATACCTCAAACATTCCTCCAGTCACTTTCTTATCCTCCTGGGTCCTAGTCAGGGTCACGGGACAGCCGGGAAATAGGCAGCGGCATAGGGCGCAAGGCAGGAAAAACCCTAGACAGGGCGCCGATCCAGCGTAGGGCACACTCACGCACTCGTACACACTAGGGGCACTTTAGAAACACCAATTTAGTTAACCTAACGCATGCTTTGGAAAGTAGGAGGAAACTGGAATACCTGGAATAAATCCACACAGACACAGGGAGATGCAAAGTCCACATGGGCAAGTCCAAGGTCAGTACAGTAGGGCCCCAGATGCGAACTTTCAAAGATGAGGCCGTTTCTAAGCAATACATATGAAAATGATTTAAATAAGCGCAAAATTAAATATCTGTGGGGGGATTTCAAGTTGCATGTCAGCGCGGTAACATCTCTGGCGCTTGGCCGAGCAGAACGTTGTTGTTGTTTAATCGGTCTCTGTCATTGGTTGTGTTACCAACTGTCATGCTTGGGCAGAAAGCGGGAGATGAACACTAGAAGCCGGTACAGAGCAGAGCTTTATTAAGAAACTGAATGTCACTATAGAACTGAGCGCAATAACGAAACAAAGACCTGGGCATACAGAGTACACAAACACAGCGAAGAGGAATGGTGTGATACGCGCATGAGGAAATTGGAAACCAAGCAGGGACCAAACCACAACAGCACGAAATACACATGAAACGTAATCCATTTGTGCCAAACAAAGGATAATGCAGGGTTTAAATAACCGAACGAGAAAGAAACTAATCAGGAAGTCAAACGTAGAGAATTGTGACACAATGCGGAGAGATGACATGGAAGGAACGATGGATGATGGGAAGTGTAGTCCGGTAGGATCGTAGTCGTGACATCGGCTGTGTACAGTACATACCTCCTTTTTGTGGAACTAGTGCACCATTTTAAACCCAGAATGTCTGGTATTAAGCGGAAAAGCGGTGAACATGCGAACCCACTCTCGGAACAGAACTGGTTCGTATTTAGGGGACTTAATGTATTGGAATGAGAACGTCTGGAGCTGGGCAGCCACCACGCTCTAAACTCTTGCACCACCATGCTGCCCTAAGACCACTAGTGAAGCTTGTTTGGATCTTTGTGGAGGATTCATACTGCATCAGGATAGTGCCACAGAACAAACTTCAAGGCTTTGCAAGAACCACCTGATGACCAAAGAGGATCAAGGCGTGCTGACTGTCGTTTACTTTCCATACCAAATGCATGTACATTCTGAAAGTCATCCCATTTTATTCAAAGATTAAACTTTTCACTGAAATGCTGATGCTGATTATATGGTTTGTAATGAAAAACATTGTTATATTTGATAAAAATGTAAAACAGATGCAATTTTGCTACTGGTCTCAGACTTTTGCTCCATACTGTATATCAACCATATGATACTGGATCCAGTGGACACTTGTAGTGACATTTCAGTCGGTCAAGTAGACTAAAATGTTTTTGGCCACTTTTGTCTGACGACTAAAGAAAAAGCTGTGCACATTAACATTGCTTGCATGTACACACACAGACACTTGTAATATATCCCTGGTTGGCTCTGTGCAGTCCTTCCAGCAGGACGAGCAGCCTGACCACAGTCGGATCCAAGAGGCGGCCAGCACCATCGTCAGCACGCTGTCCAAGCGCCACAACAGCACCGTCATGCTGGCTGTCATCGAGGTCAAAGTGGAGACGCGGGTCGTGCCCCAGTCCGTGGGTGAGTATCCACCGATTCATGCAGGTTAAACGTCTCTGACAGGAGGGAGCCGGGAGATGAGGCCATAAAAGCTCTCCCCCACCCTTTTCTCTCACTGTAGCTGACTGTGCATGGGAACCATGAGACAGTCTGCATGCTTTCAGCCAGTAATGACTCCTAAAGTGCCCTAAATGACAAAGCCTTGTCTGGTGCAGATCCAGTAAAGATGCAGTAATTTAAGAGCTTGAAGGTTAAAAGGTGTCTCATCATGAGCACCTGGAAGCTTTGAAGTACACATTTTCTTTCCATGGCGATTCGTTGCCATCAGTTTGTAATGCTTTTTCACTTGACGTCCCCAGTGAATGAATTGCAGTTCGCATCCAGCGCTGCATTAATAAGCACACAAACAAATAAATAGAAACAAAAAAATATATAAAGACTTCTTTTAAAACTACCCGAATTCACTGAGCAAACTGATCCGAGAGCTGTCTGTGTGGCCTGGTGTTCTAATGAGCCAACGGGCCTGTCCTGTGTTATAAACACGAGAGAAAACCCAAATTGAATGTCTCTGTAAAGAAGCCAGGATATTGAAGTAGAATAAAGGTCATACTTGAACTAACCCTAAAAACTCATTATGTCATGCTAAAATATCTAAGTAGCTCTGCAGTTGAGCTGCAATGGCTTCCTGTTTGATGTAATATAGTGCACTATGTAGGGACTAGAGGCATTTTAGATTCAGCCCTAAATTTACTTCTGATTATGTAGAGGTGAAAGAGCTCAGCTCACAGGTGCTTGAGCTCAGTTTACGGGGCAACTTGGGGAAGGGGAAGGGGGGCTTATTTATTGTGCATCTGGAAAGTCTCCTATGGCAACACATGCTGAATGTAGCTTAAATATTGAAATATCTTTCTTGCCATGTGGGTCTTTCCTGTATGCAGTAGCGGAAGTCTGTAAATTTAGGTATATGAGTCATTGTGAGGGTAGGCTCTTTGGCACGCCAAAAAAATACTTATTATAGTTTTCATTGCTTTTGCAACCACATTTGTGTGTGAACAGGCCATAAAGAAGGCTTTTATGTAGTCTCAGGTCAAATGAAAGTGTTTGTTCTGCAGCCTGAATAATGGAAAAACGCTTTGGCTTGTTTTGATTTCGTCATGTAATAGGAGTGACAAAATAGTCATTTCATTACTGCCTTTTTCCTAACACTAGCAATAAGGGAGCAAAACAAAAAAAAACAAAACAGGACGCGCTGTCATGGGGGGGGGGGTCAAAATTTCTATTTTTGCTTGTCCCCATGTCCTCAAAGCCCTGCTCGTTTGACTTTGTGAATAAAAAGCTTATTGTATAGTCCTGGTGAGGTGTTATTACATGAACTAGTAAATAACATTAAGTGTTTTGCATCACAGTTGCTGTTGTTTGACTTGAAATAGTTGGGGTATCAACACTTGTTGCGTCTGTGTGTTGGCAGCATTGTACATATGTGTATTAATATTGATATATTGTGCCTTATACAATAGTCTTAGGCCATTACAACATTAGATTCGTTGATCAGCAACAGTATATTGACAGTACAGTGGGGCAAAAAAGTATTTAGTCAGCCACTGATTGTGCAAGTTCTCCTACTTAGAAAGATGAGAGAGGTCTGTAATTTTCATCATAGGTACACTTCAGCTATGAGAGACAAGATGAGGAAGAAAAATCCAGGAAATCACATTGTAGTATTTTTAAAGAATTTACTTGTAAATCATGGTGGAAAATAAGTATTTGCTCACCCACAAACGAGCAAGATTTCCGGCTCTCACAGACCTGTAACTTCTTCTTTAAGAAGCTCTTCTGTCCTCCACTCGTTATCTGTATAAAAGACACCTGTCCACAGCTTCAAACAGTCAGACTCCAAACTCAACCATGGCCAAGACCAAACAGCTATTGAAAGACACCAGGAAGAAAATTGTAGACCTGCACCAGGCTGGGAAGTATGAATCTACAATAGGCAAGCAGGTTGGTGTGAATAAATCAACTGTGGAAGCAATTGTAAGAAAATGGAAGACATACAAGATCATTGATAATCTCTCTTGATCTGGGGCTCCACGCAAGATCTCATCTCATGGGGTCAAAATGATCATGAGAACGGTGAGCAAAAATCCCAGAACTACATGGAGGGACCTGATGAATGACCTGCAGAGAGCTGGGACCAAAGTAACAAAGGCTACCACAAGTAACACTACGCCGAGAGGGACTCAGATCCTGCAGTGCCAGCGCGTGCCCCCCTGCTTAAGCCTAGTACATGTCCAGGCCCCATCTGAAGTTTGCCAGAGAGCATATGGATGATCCAGAAGAGGATTGTGAGAATATCATGTGGTCAGATGAACCAAAATAGAACTTTTTTGGTAAAAAAACTCAACTCGTCGTGTTTGAAAGAAGAAGAATGCCGAGTTGGCATCCCAAGAACACACCATACCTACTGTGAAGCATGGGGGTGGGAAACATCATACTTTGGGACTGTTTTTCGTGAGATTTGAAGCCAAAACCTCCTTCCATCGTGAGAGCATTGAAGAATGGAACATGACTTGGTCTTCCAGCATGGACAATGATCCTAAACACACCGCTTGGGCAACGAACGGAGTTGGATCCCGTAAAAAGCATTTCAAGGTCTGGAGTGGCCTAGCCAGTCTCCAGACCCGACCCCAAAAAATTTGTGAAGGGGAATTGCCGTATTGGCCAGTGACAGCCCCAAAACAATCACTGCTCTAGAGAAGATCTGCATGGAGGAATGGGCCAAAATACCAGCTACATGTGTGGCCAAACCTGGTGAAGACTTACAGAAACGTTTGACCTCTGGTCATTGCCAACAAAGGTTTATGTTAACAAAGTATCGGGAAGTTGAGCTTTTGTTATTGACTAAATACTTATTTTCCACCATGATTTACAATTAAATGCTTTAAAAATCCTACAGTGTGATTTCCTGGATTTAGTTTTTTCTCAGTTTATCTCTCATAGTTGAAGTGTACCTATGATAAATTACAGACCTCTCTCATCTTTCTAAGAAGGAGAACTTGCACTATCAGTGGCTGACTAAATAATTTTGCCCCACTGTATATAATTATTTTTTAGTTTCTATATAATGATACAACCAGAAAATACAGGAAATGTATAATAAACAAATTATAAAAACAGCTTCTGTAGACTAATGGAAAGTACATATATTTAGTGTGACCTCCCCTTATACTTGAGCAATAGCAGCATCTGGCAGCTTCATCGGGATACCAAGTTGACCCTTTTTCAGTCTGAAGAAGCTTGATCAGGAATGGTCTTGTTGGAAGGGTAGCAGCCAAGAAACCACTTTTTCAGAAGGAGAACAGGGTGAAAAGGCTAAGATGAGATTGGAATGAAAATCAGAGGAAAAAAGTATTATGGAGTGACATAGAAATGTGACATTTTTGACTCCAGTCTCAGACAATATGTAGTCTATGGTCATTATACCATTTCTAAAACAAATCTAATGGTGGTCTAAGACTTTTGTATAGTATTGTATAAAATAACTAATTTAATGTCCTCCCTATGTTTAGATTACCTGGTGCCTGTGCTGTGCGTGGTCTTCTGCGCCCTCTGGGTCTTCTGCGTGATCGTATGCGTGTGGTGGACGCGCAAGCGGCGAAAAGAGCGCGAGAGACGCGAGCGTGTACCGGTGGAGGAGAGCGTCAACAACCAGTGGGAGCCGCTGCGGCCGGTGGCCCGCCAGCTGCACAAGGACAACCGCGACGCCGAGTACGAGCGCACCAAGCTGATGGGCAACTCGGAGCGGGCGCGCAAAGACAGCGAGGACGACGAGCTGGAGGAGGAGGAAGAGGACGAGCTGGAGCTGTGCGAGGAGTGGCGCGGGACAGAGGGCAAGCGACCTGTCCAAAAGTACTCGAAAGCAGCGGTGCGGGTGAACAGCGAGCTGATCTGCACCACACAGAGCAGCAAAGCACCTCACCGGACAGACCCCAGCCACAAAGACAACCGCTGGAAAAACATGAACAACGGCACCGGCCAAGACCCCAAAGAGCTGTGTGTATAGACACTACTACACAGACCCGGGCACCATGTGCAGAGAGAGAAAGGGGCTCTTTGTTTCTGTCGAAGAAAACAAAGGCTTTTGAGTTTTGAGAGACAGAGAATGTTTTTTTTTCCCCTCCTTTTTTGAAAATTTGTTACCATCGGTTTTCATTCAGTCTAAGAATTTCTCTTTCTTTTGACACTCTTTTATTTGATGTATAGATGATGAAGCCAAATTTATTTTACTTATAAGAAAGGAGTAGAGGTGGCCACTTTTTTGTGTTTGTTTTTTGGGGGTTTTTTTTTGGTCAACATTCTGCTGCAAAAAGCAGGAAGGATGAGGAAGATATAAACTGTGTAAAGACGTTTCCATTGTTGGTTTACAGATGGAGTTTAGTTTTTGCTGTTGTGGCCCGTATTTTTGGCACAGGGACACTTGGTGTGGCTGCCAGTCAGGTGCACTGGCCTCTGGAACAGAAGTTAAGAAACTACTACTACTCGTACATTTGCCCCGATCCATCTCTTCACCTGTCCGATCCATCTCTTCACCTGTCCTCACTCCACTCCATGCCTTACTCAGCTCGTGGGTCAGTGCCTGCGAAGTGCCTTGTTTTTTTTTTCTCGTGTCTGTTTGTGCTTGGCTGAACACTCCTCCTAAAAAAAAAAAAAAAAAGAGGATCACAGTATTTGAGTTTGGTAGAATAGTGCCTTTTGATGAGCCCGTTTTGTGTGTCTCGCTGCCGCGGTCCCAACCCCGATAGATCACTACATGGGGAGCTTGTCTCCTTTTTTCACCATCCGAGGTATTTGATCAAAGAAAGAGAAATGTGGTAAATATGTGTATATAGTAAAGGATCGCTGTGTATATTTGAATTTAGTAAATTAGACAAGTCACAGTTTTTTATTATTATAATTATGATTGAAAATTATTATTATTGTTATTATTATTATTGATTTTTTTTCTTTTTTTTACAATTCCATTTTCCTTTTATTTATGCCAGTTGACATAGGCAGGTTTTTATACAGTATACAGCATACCCACAGTCCAAACAGTAAACGTCATAAAGAACTTTTTATGTGGTTGTTGATTTTGTTTTTCACTTTGAGGCAAAATTGTGTGCTATATTTGTGGCGTGTGTTTGCCCTCCTTAAAAAAAGGCCCGCTTCCCTGTTCTGTCTGTTCTTTGCTGTTAAATGTTCTGGAAACCTGTGGAAGCTCCTGATGAGCATCAAGGACCCACAAGGCTAACGCGCCTTGCTTTGTTCAAACACTGGGTGTCTCATACTATGTGAAACTGTGTTCTTGCTTTCTTGCTTTCTCCTGCGTTGATTTGAGGCTTCATGAAGGGGAACAATTTTTGGTTGTAAAGCAGTTTGTGTTCGAGGTACCAACTCCAGTCGAAATGGATTTAACCTCAGAAGTGACTCGCTAATTTGTTTTCTTTGGTTTTCTTTTCCCATGTTGACATATCTCTAATCATGGCTTGATTGCTTCCATATATGGGAGGATTCGAAATAAAAGACAATGAGTGTTATCCTGAATTAATCTGAACACTTCTAACATAAGGCAAATACATAAAAGCTGGATGTGCATTATGGGAAGGAATGGGGCGGGGTTTGAGGAGAAGTTTGGGGGGAGGAGGAGAAATGTAATTTTTTTTGTACAGAAGATTTGCTCTGCAAAGTTTTGGTTCATTTAGTCAAAAAATTAATGTTTGTTCTTAGAAATAAATCAAATTATTTATTAAAGCATTTTATACAATATTCTCAAAAAAAAACACTGTGTTCTGGTATTTAGTGTTAAACTTGGAGTCTTGTGTACATTCACATTGCAGCAAACAAGGCAAATTTAAACTCCCCCTGGGCAAAAAAATTGGACCAAACCTAAAACTGCAAAATATTAAGCTCTCGATGGTCCTAACCACAAGTCATTGGACCAAGGTCTTCTTGTATAAAAAGATTAAATCAGGAAAAAATCAATTCACCTAACACTTGTCATAATCATCATCTTCCAAAATGTCCTTTTTCTTAGAAGAATCAGTTATTGGTAATCTGCCACAATCCACCAGACTCATGTTTTGGTCCCTAGTCCAGATTTTGAAACCCTATAGAGAATACTGGTCTCATTTAAACAAACAAATGGGAATTTTTTTTCATCAACTACTTGTCAACTGAAAGCCATCCATGGGAGTGGCATAACTCTGATATTGGGGTTGGGCCCATTTATTGCCCAGGAGTTGTATTTATATCAATTACAATAGAAACATTGTTTCAAAGCTGCATTACAGATACAAGTAGATCCACAAAACCAGCAAGTAAGCCTATGGAAATGTTGGGACAGAAAGATTTTGAGAAATGTGGTGGGCGAACTTTGGGAGGACCAAGACTCAAAGGGACTCCTTGGTGAATTGAAGCATCTGCTACCATTCCATTTTTTGGAGACAGGCAAAAACGCTTGTGCAAATCAGCTGATGAGTGCTAATGAGAAGCGTTCGTAAAATGTAAAAATGTAACCTTTGCAAATGAGAAGCGAGTGCCACCAGAGTGCCCGGTGTGAAGTTAAACCATCAACAGTCAGGCTGTTTTTCTTCCATGTATGTATCCTCTGAAAAACGAATCAGTGTTTCTTGCTGTTACTTGAAATCTCTCGACTCAGATAACATCACAACTTAAAGAATACACTGATAAGGTTGTAGTGAAAAATGTTTAGAAATCGGTCCAGACTATTCACAAACTTCTGGTGATATAAATAACTCTGCCTTGCCCTTGCTGCAGCCAGAGGTGAGGAGCCAAAAAGATCAATACAGGAACTCTCCTCCAGTCAAGAAGGCCCTGCCCCTGAGAGGAAGCACACAATGGCAACAGCTCGCCTGTTCTCAGCTGATTGCGTGCTGACCAATGGGCATCTTCTGGTTTCTTGTGGCTTTATCCTCTGAATGTAGTTTCATGAGGATGCGTATGAATGATGCTGAGTTTATGGTTTTGTCCCACGAGTAGATGCCACTAATGGGATGCTCCACCAGTGGAGTATGGCATCAGGTTTTCACATCTCGATTGCTGGGCTTATGGAGTTGTTCCGTAATTACTTCACGATGTTGGCATTAGAGTCGCGGGAGTCGGGGAGTTAGTAGTAAAGTAAAAATAGAACACAGCAGGGTGAAAAAAACAGCAGCTTGTTACCCAGCTAAACTGAAACCCATGTAGTTTCTGCAGTTGAGGATTATAATAACCACTTTTAATAAACTGAAGACTCTCAGTTGTTAAGGGGCTCTTGGACTTACTGATCGGAAGGTTCTGAGTTCAAGTCCTGGCTTTCTCTTCCAAGCTTCCACTGTACAAGACCTTTAACATTCAAACGGGCTCGGCTCGAGTGGAACAAGGGCATCTGCCTAAATTGCTGTGAATGTAATCTAATCAGGAACATATAAAGGACTTCATTATATCCTGTAACGGATGGTCTTAAGAAAATGAGCAGTAGCTTGCCTAAAAACGTCCCTCTCCTTCGCCGAAGGTGGTTGTCGTTCACATGTCATCGACGTTTACATTCGGGAATGGAACACATTATACTTTCACACACCAAATAACAGCTTCTGGGAAATGCTGCACAGATCTAAGCTTCCTTGCTCTTGTGAACTTCCAACCAGTCACACTCTCCATTAGCCACCGTGGCTGTCCTACATTTGCCAAGAAGAGCCATCTAAAATCTCTATAAAGTTGCTCACTATGTCTCACTAACGGAGACTTCAGCATGTTGGCTGTAAGCCGACACTGGATTTCACCTGGAGTGTCTCCCTGCAGTCAAGGACCGTCTGACCCCTCACTCATTTTTTATAAACACTGTGTGTCTATGATGAACCTAAAATGCCAGTACGCCCATCTCAGCCAGCCCCCTGTCCGGCTGTCAGATCCTTGGGTTTACTACTGCCCCTCCTCCCCTTATGCCTTCCACTCACCATTTGCCATGTCAAGAGCCCCCAAAATTGCCTATTTGACTGATTACAGTCCATTACGCTTTTAAGGTCTGTCTAGGCACACTGGCAGGTTGGGGCAAGAAAAATCTGTCAGATGTGCACAGATGACAGCTTGTGTAAGAGTCAAAGCCATTTAGGCTGACTTGGTGCTTTTGGTGAGGCTTTGAAGCAGCACAAGCACTAACCCTGAGGGGTGATCAAACACGAGGCACGCTTCTCCCATTTATCATCAGCAGTTTAGGATCCCATCAGGTCGACTTTATTCTTTTCTATGGTCACAGTTATGCTACTAGAGCAGATTGAAGTGAGTATGCTACTAGACTTGACCTGGAGCTTCAACCTGTTTAGATCAGGGCTGATCTAAATAGTTCAGAATGGGGATAGATTACAAAAACACTATCAGGTAAATGGGCCTGGTTTGTGTCAGAGCCCAGAGGAAAGTTAGGTTTGGTTGTGTTGAATTGGCTTGGTAAGTTGCACTGCTCTGTAATCACTAAGCTTTCATTGCACACTAAGCACACAAGCTTTGTTCCAACATGAACAAATCAGTACCTTTCTGTTCACTCCTTCTTTAAAAATGTAAATGCCACATCACGTGTAGCTGCATTACCTAATCGAGAATGCTGGACACAAGAGAGTAGGACTGCTACATCAGCTTGCTTGATTTGCCTTCATCTGAGTTACCAGCCACTTTCTTAAGAACACCTACACCTGTTCGTCATGCAATGATCCATTCAGCCAATCAGGTGGCAGCAGTGCAGTGCTCAAACTCATGCCTACAAGGTCTGTGGGCTTCAATTAATGTCCACATCAAACATCAGGATAAGTGAGGAAAACTTGTGCTCTAAGAGACTTTGTGGTGTGGCTGTCAGTGCCAGAAGGGGAGGGTTGAGTATATGAAAAAGTGCTGATCTCTGTGGATTTTCACTCAACACTCAGTTTACACAGAATAGTGAAAAAAATGCAGTGAGTGGCAGTTCTGTGGTTTAAATGCCTTGGTGATAGAGGCTGGGACTCAAAAAACCCACACTGAAGAGTAAAGGAGATCAAAAAAGCATTGAATGGATGTGCTACACCAGCAGAGGACCACCCCAGGCTTCACTCCTGTCACCCAAGAACAGAAATCTGAGTCAACAAAGGACATGGACTCAACAAAACTGTACAGTTAAAGACTGGAGAAAACTATCTTGGTCTGATGAATCAATATGTAGATGGTAAGTCAGCATTAGTAAACAGTAGCAATCTGTGGGTGCAAGCTGTCTACTCTAAGCTTTTGGTGGTGGTGTAATGGTGTAGGAAATGGTGTCTGGACTTGCTGATACATAGTCTAAATGACACACACAAAGTGCAACCCTTTACAGCTACAATATACCTGTCTGCTAAAGGCTTTTTCTAGCAAGATAATGCAACAAGTGTACATGTAAGCTTGTAAGATCCAACCAAAATATCAATAACTATTTTGGATATGGCCTATTGACCTGTAAAGAAATAACTCTGTTTTAGGGTATGAATCTAACAGTTATGCATACAGACATATCTTTAGACAATTATTCTCAAGTATAGACCACATGGGAAAAGGGTGGTGACCACTAATCCAAGGAAAGTTATTTCTATAAATCCTGTGACACTAGAAGTGTCTAAATCAGCACTTGCTTAGGTCATACACTTGTCCATCATTAGGTCATGTACAATAAGTATTTTATCATTGTAAATAACAACACTCCATTTTACCCCTGCTTGGCCTGGAAAGAGCCGCAGAGCAGTCTGGAGCCGATCCCGACACATACAAAGATACACTGGAAACCACTCCATTGCAGGATTCTGTAACCTCACCAACCAACATTAACTTTGAAAGCCCTGCCATGGATTTGATTTTGTCAGTTTGGTTCGTTTATTTAATCAGCAACAATGGCCATTTCAGCAACAGACACAAGGTTACATCAAGTCTACATTTACAGCATTTAGCAGACGCCCTTATCCAGAGCGACTTACAATTGATACAATCTCACAATCCAAGCAATTGTGGGTTAAGGGTCTTGCTCAAGGACCCAACAGTGGCAGCTTGACAGAGGTGGGATTTGAACCCTGGACCTTTTGGTCCATAGTCCAGTACCTTAACCACTAGGCTACTACAGTCCTAGTCATATATACACACAGTTGGGCCAGTTCTAGTGTAATCAATGAAACTAGTTCAAGTGTTTGGACTGTGGGAGGAAACTGGACCAGGGATTTGAACTTCAGTCCCTATAACTGCCATATCCAACAGGTGGCTCTGACCTCCAAGTTACATGAGCTATGTTCATCATTTTAACCTTTCAAAATTTCCGGAGGCTGTCTCAGAATTTATGGGGTGCCAGTTCATCACAGGGCTGGATAGGGAATGCCGATGCAGTGACAGGGAATGACCACCCCTATCTGCTCTTCCCTGATGGATGTAAGTAGGGTTAGGCAATATGACGATACTTTATCACATCGTGATGAATTTAGCTATCAGGATAGATGATATGCTTTTCTGAGCATATCGAGGTCAGTGCTTAAAGAACACCGAATCTTTCATTATAAAGAGTGTAATTAGTAATGTTTAGTTGGATGAAGTGCAGCACATTTTGAAAAGGAATTGCTTTGCTCAGTATGGGATAATATTTGAATAATTGTTGAATAATGGATGTATTGTGATAAATATTGTGTTCCTTGTATTTAATTGTCGTGATATAATTTGTTTACCATATCGCCCACCCCTGGATGTAATGCTCATGAAAAAAATAATTAAAGAAAATAAAGGCTCTTAAAATGCGTTCAAATACTCAAGAATTTTGATAAGGAAGACCATGCTAGTGACCCAGTTTGTGGGTGCTGGAGACCTACATTTGGGTCACGCCAAACCGATTAGGCCAGAGAAACACTGGTCTAGAATCCTTACAATTTTCAAACTCAACACTTAAGTTACATTTTTGCTGATTATTTTCCATAAACTCAGTTCCTAATTTTGAGGTGTTACCAAGGGTTTATTTATATAAAAATATAGCCATTTGAATTCACAACAGATCATCTTATGCAGAATGATTGTGCACATGATAATTGACCTTAAACACACAATATTGTTTACAGGATTAACCATGTGGTAAGTCATGCAAATGCAGTAATTTAGGTATTACTTTTGGGGTGATGGTTTGCAATACTGAGACACTTTTACTAGCTCAGATTTCCCCAGCCTTCAATGCAAAGCTCATTCGTAGCCAGATATAGAATCACTTTAGACAAAAAGACAACTGTCTGATTTAATAAAAAAATATTTTATTTTATTTTTTTTCTTTTTGCGCATGTTCTTCCTGTGTCTGTGTGTTCCTCTGGGTGCTCTGGTTTCCTCCCACATTCCAAAACATGTTAGCTCAACTCGGGTCTCTAAAGTGTCCTAGTACAAGTGTGTGTGCGCATGTGCCCTGTGAAGGCCTAGAGCTCTGTCCAAGGTTATTTCCAACCCTTTGCCCTGTGCTGTTGGTTAAAAGTGGGTGAGTTTAAAAAAAAAAACTGAGTTATGAAATTCCTCTCTTGGCAGTTAAACTGTTTATAATGGCTGTTTTTCACCTTGCAGTTCTCATATTGTTCTGACATCTAGTAAGTATGGCTATACCATATTTCATATGAAACCTAGATAGCTCCTCTTGTAATGGTGTGTCCTGTCTTGTCTCAAGCTCTCCTTCATTCCACAAATCTGTATGATGACTAATTATCTGCTCGTGTTTGAAACTATGGGTTCATGAGGTGCAACTCTGCTGTTAAAACCCTTAACATACACCGATCAGCCATAACTATATGACCACCTTCTTGTTTCTACACTCACTGTCCATTTTATCAGTTCCATTTGCCATATAGAAGCACTTTGCATTTCTACAATTACAAACTGTAGTCTATCTGTTTCTCTACATGCTTTGTTCGTCCCCTTTACTCTGTTCTCTAATGGTCAGGACCCCCACAGGACCAGTACAGATCAGATACTATATGGGTAGTGGATCTCAGCACTTCGGTGACACTATGATGTGTTACTGTGTGTTGCTGACACAGCAGTGCTGCTGGAGTTTTTAAACACTGTTTCACTCACTGGGCTCTATATTAGATATGTCTACCATGCTGCTCCTCCTTGTAGATGTAAAGTCAGAGATGTCAGTTCATCTGTTATTGCTCACTTATCCTCTTATATTGCTAAGTCATCCTCTTATCCTTCATCAGTGCTCACAGGATGCTGGTGCTGGACATTTTTGGCAGTTGGAATATTTTCAATCCAGCAGTGACTCTGAGGTGTACCAGCAGAACACACCACCACCACATCAGTGTCACTGCAGTGCTGAGAATGATCCACCACCCAAAT